>CAUYPK010058006.1:0-22664 GCA_963574355.1 Loris lydekkerianus | reverse complement strand
CTTTGGGAATCTTACCCGTCATTGGTGCTATGGAGGGCAGTGAAGAATAATAGTTAGATTCTTGGTTAATGAGCCAGTGATATTGGACCTCGACCTGATTTAACTGCCTCTAACCTTTTTTTTCGGATACAGGGCTCAAAGGTGAAGGGTAAATAAGGGTAGCAGGGGAAGAAGGTAGGGTGAAAAACTTCAAACAAATTTATTTCACTTTTGTTTTATAGGAAGTCATTGTCTTTATTACACTGAATAGCAAACCAAACTTCCCTGTGCTCCAGAGCAAATTGCCTTCTCTGTCTTTTTAACCCATTTGTTACACTCATATATTTGAGAATATATGCTAGAGCAAAGACCATCAAGCCCACTGCTCCCAAGGTGTGGAAGAAAGCAGGAAACCCATAAATCATTGTCTCCAAACAATAAATGCAAAAGGAACGTGGAATGAAAAAAATATCACTTTTAAATACCTAATAAAATAATGTATCTAATCAGTGATTGCCAGTGGCTGTAAAACCATTAAGGCAATAACTGGTGAAAAGCCTACAATGAATGGATTAAACTGGTAATATCTCTATCCACTGACCAAAGTCAAAATCATTAAAAGTGAAATAGCCAGATATTATGTGCCTCCTGGTATGATGCAATAGAAAATACCAACCAGCACCTGTGCTGTATATGTGCCAAGATGATTTTATCTGAATATCACCAAGCCTCTAGATCTAACTACTTGGTTAGTGAAAGGATGAAACTATAGGATTAAAATGTGTATATATATATATATATATATATATATATATATGTGTGTGTGTTTATATATATATGTGTGTGTGTGTGTTTATATATATGTGTGTGTGTGTTTATATATATGTGTGTGTGTGTGTTTATATATATATGTGTGTGTGTGTTTATATATATATGTCTGTGTGTGTGTTTATATATATATATATATGATAACATAATTATCAGAAAGTTAAAAACTCTATAGGCCTAATATTCAATAATAAAAAAAATGGAAAAAATGTGATATGGCATGTCTTTAAAAAGTTAGGAAACACGGCAACCTAATGCATATGTACATCTTGTTCTGATTCAAATATGAACAAATTAACAGAAAAATAAGAACTTCTCTTGAGATAATCATAGTAATTTTATCATAAACTGCTTATTAGGTCCTAAGGAATTAAGATTAATTATTTTATATATATGTTAAAAATGTCATGATTTTTAATTGATTTTTTTAGGGGAAGTCTTTAATTTTAAAGTTATCTTGAAGTAATTTATGTTCAATAAGATGCCCATATTTAGTTTAAAATATTTCATCAAAAAAGAGAGAAAGGAAAGGAAGGAAGGAAGGAAGGGAGGGAGGGAGGGAGGGAAGGAGAGAGAGGAGGGAGGTCAAAACAGATGGAATGAGATTAATACAATATTGATAAACTATACCTAATAAAAAATACAGATACAGAATCACTGGAAGTTTTGAGGATAGATTGCTACAATGTTGAATAAATAAGCTCTAAAATTATAGTGTAAGCACTACACCAGAACTCTGCATGCTTTACAATTTTCCCGACTATTAGGCTGCTAAAGATAAATATAAAAAACACAGAAATGGAAATCAGACTATGTGCAGATTAAGTCAGGACAATGAAAAATGCACCAGAACCATTTTATAAGAAGTAAAGGTATCCACTGATTCTAAGGAATCAAAGGCAACTCAGGTTTCAAGGATAGAGCTCTGCTCTGATAATTGCAATTGTTAAATTTCAAGGATCTATAGAAATTTTGTAAATGCTTCTATTTTATACATTCAAGAGAGGGTTGACATTATGTCATAACAATAATCTATGTCAATAAATAGGAAAAGTATGGTGAAGGTGATATGTGAGCCCAGGTTTATTGACATTAGTAGAAAGGTCCACAGTCTTTTACAGAACTGACTGAGGAAAAGAATTACTGTGGGGTGGTGGGTCCTGAGGCACCAGTGAGGCTCTGGGAATGAGAACAGAGCCCCCCCGAGTGGAGAATTGTGTTATATGCTTTGTTCCTTCCGTATTTCCCATGGATACCCCTCTGAAGAAGCACTGTTCCCCTTTCTAAGCTTATGATGCCTCCTGACTTTATGGGCAAACACATTCAGTGTGACTTGTGATAATTTGCTGCTTGTTCCAGAAAAAAGGGAATTGGACCAAATGTTTTGATTCTGGCCAAAGGATTTTTCAAGCCTGAAGATAACACTTCGAGTTCTTGCTTCTGCTTTCTGGTAGGACTGCTGTTAAGTTATTTCAAATACATGGATATGCCTTCTGTTCAGCAGAGCAGCCTCCACAGTCTCCAGCTGGTCCCTCTTCATGAGTCACCCTGTTTATAGGTAACTTAATAAGGTGTGTTTCTCTTGTGGACTGAATTTTAACTTCTAAGTGATTCAGTTGATTGAAGTGCCTCATCCATCACTGAAGATTTTGCTTTTCTCTATAAATTCTTGTTTACTGCTTCTTCAGCATATGCTTTGTAGTATTTTAGAGTACTCCACACTTACATTATATATCACTTTGGTATTTAAATCAATGAATTTAAACTACTGCATAATGAATACTTTCAATTTGCCTTCACTTAAGGAAAATGATATAATTAAACATGTTTGTTTGATCCTGTCTGGCAAATGAACCTATACATTTACATTAGGTCGCTGCAAAATGAGTTAATTCTCTTGAGCTTTCTAAACTATTCAAAGAGGTTGTCACTTACATATCCAAGTCAGGAAAGTCAGTCATCTTTCAAGTTTCTCATCCTGTCTTCGAATTGCCATCCCTTTACTCTTTATTGTTTCTTTATTCTTTTATTTCAAGCCTGTCTCTATCTTTCTTTCTTCCTCAACTTCTTCTTGTGCATACTCATACTGTGCCAGACACCATCCTAAGTACTAAAAATAAAATATTAAGCTAATCTTGACTTGTGTTTCCAACCAGGGACCAATTAAGCTTGCTATCACTTCCCGCGTCCCAGGTTCTTACAGGAGTGGTCAGGGAGGTCGTGTGGAAGTCGAAGGAGGAAAGCAATTTTAAAGAAAGATCAGTCTGCTTTAAGCTGCCAAGAAGTTGAGATGAATGAGAATGATGGGCAGCTAAGCTAAGTGGTTTCATATATGCTATTTCATCACTACAAGTTCAACTTGGATCTTTTTATCTCACTTCCAAGTCTCTCTTTAACATTCACACACTTTGCACTATCTCCTTGAGTATACGGCAGATAAGTTGTAACAATTGTTTTATATGCCACTATGTAATATATTTATTTGAATCTATTGATTCATTTTTCCCTTCATTATGCGTTCTGTTTCCTAATTCTTTTAATATCTGGTAATTTTGATTGGCTGCCAGACATTAGGGTTTTACTTTTTAGAATACTGTGTAATTTTGTAGTCCATTAATGGTGAGCTTTGGACTGGGATGCAATTAACTTAATTGGAAATAGTTTAAACCTTTTAAGGCTTGTTTTTAATCTTTGGTAGGTGGAACCAGCAGGTTTAAGACCAAGGCTAATTTTGTTCCACTACTCAGATAAAAACTTTCAATGGTCTGTATAAGTTTTCCTCTCTAGCTGGCAGAACCCCAGCTATGCTCAGCCCTTTGTAAGCTCTAAGGGCTGTGTCACCTTGTCCTTTCTGCTGGTTTTATCCCAGCCTGATGTATTTTTTTTATAGGCACAGAATGTATGTCCACTACTCAGTTGATGCCTCAAGGGTCATCCTTTGCACATTGCAAGATTTCTCTCTGCACGCAGCACTTTCTTCCCTATGTGGCTCTTTTCTCTCCATCCATCTCTCTCCTCTTTATATATACTCTGCGAGTTCCAGCCAAATTGTTCTTCTGAGTTCTCAAATGAGGGTATCTCCTGGCTCTGTCTGGGTTCCCCTTTGATGTGCTGGGCTGGGTGCTTTCCCAATCTTGCCTGGAAACTGTCTCCAAGCAATCACAAGAATCACTTTATTTTTTTCCCCTTATTTTGGGGATCACTGCCTTGTGCTGAAACAATTGTTTTATATATATTTTGTTGAAGTGACTTAGATGTTTAAGGCAAGAGGGTATACCAATTTTTGTTAATTCATAATATCAAGAAACATATATATATGTATTTTAATTCTCACAGAAGGGAGCTAATACATGCCCACATGGATAAATAAAAGAGCTGATCCATCTAGAATCAATAACTTGATGAAAATCACATATTTAGTACAAACTGACAGAGCTAATAAGAAAACTCTATTCTTTGATACAGAGATTCATATTAACTTCACCCTCAGATTACACTACATATTCTTGACCTTATAAATACCTTTAGTGTGGTGGGGTGAATAGATGTTAGTTTCTAAGAATTCAAAAGTAGGAATTTCCCAGATGAAAATGGTAAATATAATCATATTTATTTTTTCCAAGAAGTATGGTAGTGAAGGACGAAAGAGAACACAATTTGCAATAAAGGAAAGGAGTGACAACCTGAAAAGAGTTGAGAAAAATGTGTATGTCACCTGTGGGTGCTCTGAACTGACTGCTTCTGGTCACTGTACAGACTAGCAGTGGCTTCCCTACCCACAGCCTAAAAGGCTCAAGGGTACAGAGAGCCCTGTGAAAAGAGTGTCATGAATGCTTGCTGGAGGAGGTAAGTCGCAAGCAAGTCCCTGAAATACTCAAGATGCAGAAGAATACAAAGGATCAGGAAATGTATTGCAGTGAGATTATTGGGAGGGGAGGTGGGTGTGTGAAAATGGACAAGCTTAGTTTTCAAGGCAGTGGGGATAACTGCAAGTAGAGCAGAGTTAAGCATACTGTCCCCTTCTTCCAAGTCATTCTAAAAATACACCCATTTTCAGAAGAACAGCCCATGGGATGACACGCTGGGACTGCCCACTGGCTTATCGCCCTTACTTCCCCCATACACATGCCCCCAGATATTATCCAGTATGATTTCCTTATGCAGTATAATTACCTTCCAAGGTAACCTGGAAGGTTTGAATGGAAACCACTAGGAGTAACCATAAGGCAATCAATATGTATTTGATAATTTTTTCTGTAAATAAATAAGCTCAGTTTTGTATGCTAATCTGAAGAAGAATATTGCCCTTGTGTTTCTCTTCTGTATTATTCTCAAGAGAAATGCTTCCTCCTGCCATCTCTTTGCAGATTTAAATCAGCCATCCTGCTTCCAAGCACATGTCTTCACCCTTCTGTGAAACATAGAGAAACACTTAACTATGAGTAGACGATGATTGAATTTGTTTTGCTTTTGTGAACTTTCATTGAATGTCTAGTTTACCACAACTATTCCTTAACACCTTCCCCCCACAAAGACCACTAAATAATCACAATATAACTGATCACTGACAGTGTATTTGGATTCAAGGGCAGGCCTATGAACTTTACATTGCCTAGCTGGAAGAAGAAAGATCTTCAGATCTTTGGAAAGATATTCAGATGATTTCTTATCATAGGCTATCATAGGCTATTTTGGAGGGAGAGTATTTTAAGGAAACTAGAGTCCTAAGAAATTAGTTGACACTTAGGAAGTCGTTTCTATTGCTACAAAAATCAATATTTCCAGGCCACAGATTATTATCTACAAAACAGTAATAAATTACCTGTTTTCTTTACCTTACTGGCTACGTTGACTTTCCTTTAATGTGGAGGCCATGCTTGTTGCATAGAAGTCAACATGGTCAGAGCTTAGAGCAGTGATTCTCAACCTTCCTAATGCCTCCTAATGCTGTGACCCTTTAATGCAGTCCCTCATGTTGTGATGACCCCCAACCATAAAATTATTTTTGTTGTTAACTTCATAACTGTAATTTTTCTACTGTTAGGAATTAAAATGTAAATATCTGATATGCAGGATGTATTTTCATTACAAAAGGGTTGTGACCCACAGGTTGAGAACCACTGGCTTAGAGCAAAAAGATAAGAAACGGAGGGAAAGAGGAGACCAGCTGGCATGAGAGGAGGGTATAAGGATGTGGATACAGATGTGTGGAATGCTGAGCTGACTAAGGACCAGAACCTAACAGGTCAATTATTCTGGGACTTGAGCAGTAGGTTTGGCTGGAATGGTAGTGAGTTTCTGTTACCTATGAAGATGAATCTTATAACTGTTATAGTTTTTGGGGGGGTGGGGAGAAGGTTTCTCCTCTGAGTTTGATAAACATTGGAAACAAAGATAAATTGCTAGGTACAATGTTTACAAATTAGTATACTGAGACCTTTCATTTATATAGCACCCAGGCTATTTCCAATGTTGATTTTCTTGAAATATAGGATAGTGTGTCTATGGTACTCAATGCCAATGTCTAGCCCAGCCTTTCTCCTGTATAATTAAAGAGATAAAGATAAGTCTATATGGGTATAGGTACAATAGAGCTTTAATTGGCAACATCCTCATGAAAAATGTATTTTAATGCAGCATCAGCCTAGAATATTTAATCCTCATACACTTGCCAAGAGACCAAGTAAGACACATAAACTAACAGAGGCTTTGACATATGTATGAGAAAGACTTATGCAAATGAAGAAAGGATGAAGGGGTGAACAGTAGCTATATTTATTTTTCATTTTATGAGCTGAAAATATGACATGATATACTTGCGTAAAACCATATATCAGATGCTGCCCAAGATGTGAACTGAGTGAAATACATTTTTGTGGTGAGAATGTAATTATAACTTTAAATTTTTTAGAAAGAATCTGAAAAAAATCAGTGCATAAATTAAAAAAGTCCAATCCTACCCCTCCAAAAGGCATCTGTAGTCAACTAAATGTAAAGGCATTCAGGGGTCCTCAAACTGCAGCCCGCTGGCCACATGAGGCGATGTGATTGTATTTGTTCCCATTTTTTTTTTTTTTACTTCAAAATAAGATATGTGCAGTGTGCGTAAGAATTTATTCATAGTTTTTTGTTTTTTTGTTTGTTTGTTTGTTTGTTTGTTTGTTTGTTTTTACACTATAGTCTGGCCCTCCAACAGTCTGAGGGACAGTGAACTGGCCCCCTGTTCAAAAAGTTTGAGAACCCCTGAAATTGATGATTGCTCTTTAAACAGCGGCAGAGAACCTACTTGACCTTCCAAAAGAAAAAAATAAAAATATGAATGAAGGGGTTTGGGCAAGAAATGAGAAAAGTACAATTTATTTCATATTGTGGGTGTAGTAAACAAAACAACCAAAAAGAATGAAAGTAGCCGGAGATAAACTGGAAGTAAACACGTCTTTTTAATAATCCAGGACACAGCAGGAAGAAATGAATTTTGAGGAAAGGAAATAGATTGTTTGCTTCTAAGTAAATACACACACACACACACACACACACACACACACACACACACACACAGAGGAAGTCCTTAGAAGAGAAAGGCAAAAAGCAGAAGAGAAGCATGAAAGCAGGCGGGAAACAGGAATAAAGGGAGGGCTGGAGAAAATGAGGCTAATTGGCTCATTGGGGATCTGATACAAGCCCTTGCAGAAGATATTAGAGAGTGAGAAAATAGTCAAGTGGAAGTAGAGTCAAAGAGACAAGGGAAGTGTGGCCAAAGAAAGCCTTAGACACTCATTAAAATACCTCTATTTGAGTATGTCCTGTGTAAATCAGACGTGATCAGGGAATATCAATCTCCCAGGATCCGAGAAGATTGGTGTTGAAGCCTGAAGGCCATGAAAAAGAAACTCCCTATGCTTTGGGGTTTATTTAAAAAATGTTTTCATTTTCATAGGAATTTATTACATATTAAGCCTCTTTGTATAACAGCTGTCTTGTAAAATTCTTTTTACCTGTCACATATAATTGTTTAAAAGTCAATAAAATGTCCTAAATATAAAGAAGTGAGAATTTATAATAAATTAGTACAAATTCAAGCAGGTTAATGCTCAATAATGACAGTAGTTGGAAACCTAATTATAGGCAGATATTTGCAAGAGTCGCCAGGAGTGTAACAGAAACAAATGCAGGCTCACAGGGAATTCTTGTAATGGTGACTCCACCACTGGTGAGATTTCTTAAAAGTGGTTAAAACGCCTGGTAAATTCTGTCAAACTTATTGTCTCTAGATTTGTACCATAATGTACTTATCCCTGAGAAATCAATGCATATAAAATAAGTGCAAAAATCTATACATTTTCATTTGTAAAATTAAAAGCCCTGGGCTCAGATAATTAGAATTACAATTCCCTTATGAAATTTTATTAATTAAATGTCTCAAGGTGTGTGGGGGAGGGAATGAGATTACCTGTTGAATACCACTTTAGAATGGGTTTGTCTTCAGAGACCTTCACATTAGATTCTAGAACTCATGAGTCACAGGAGCAAAAATTTAGAATGAACAAGTAATGTGGGAATTCTTAAAATGTGGCTTTTGAATTTGATGGCATGGGTCAAGGGACAATTAGGGATGAAAAATATACATTTTATTACTGTATGTTCTCACTAAAGGAAAAATTGAAAATAAACATTATTTATATTCAGCTGTATTTTCTTCATAAAATTATTTTGAAAATAATGTTGGAATAGAGGTTACAAATATGTTCTATTCAACAGGCACTCAAAGTAATTCTATAAGAATAAAGAATCAACAGGTGAGAGAGGGTGTGTGTGTGTGTGTAAGTGAAGAACTCATGGGACTTATGTGCAAAAAAGGAAAATAAGCCTTCAAATTTGAAAAGGAAGTATTTTTAATATTTCTATGGTAATAGTAAGAATTATTTTCTCCTAAAGTGAAAATAAAAGGGGGATGAACAAATACCAAGTATAAATTCTATTCAGTTCATCAGACAAGTATTTACTAGATATTGAGTTGTGAACCAAGCTCTGTGGACATGAAAGAAAATGAATGACAGCCTCTGTTCTCATGAAGTTTAAGTCCATTGAAGAAACAGGTATATGTAATGGCTAATGTGTTACAAAATGTGCTGCAGTAACAGGGTCTAAATTTCTTGACAATAGCTGCTAAATAGACTAGAACCAAAGTGTGATCCACCTTTAACAATTAGATAAAATGTTGAAGCTGCAAGTCGGCTCCATTCAGTGCTGAGAACCCTCTCATTTATTCCTTAATATGAACCTTGCTTTTAGTGGACAAAGATTAGGGTACCCAGAATACAGAATCCCCAATTGAAATGTATAAATTTAGTCCTTCTATGAACCTTCTCAGAGGATATTTAAAGAAAAAAAAAATGTTTAAAAGTTTGTTGGTTTTCTCTCAAACCTCATTGTACTTCCTTAGGCCATTATACAAAGTTTCAACATATTTGAGCCAGAAAGACGTAATTTACCCCTCTGTTTAAGTCTACACTAAAATCAGGCTTCATGTATGCCCTCTTCCACCGAAGCCTCATGTCTGTTTGGCTTTCTACCATTTATCTCAGGTGGAAGGACAAAATACACCCCAAAGACATACTTCAAGGGCAGTTAAGATTGAGAAGATGGAAATGGCCTTATTTAATAAATGGCTGTGTGTGCTTGAATGAAATAGGAGAAACGGGTTAAAGATAAACATAGATTTTCAAAGCCTATGTTTCTTTTATCTATTGCTGTATAATAAATCAGCTCAAAATTAATGGTTTATAACAGCAACAATAATTTCCCAGTAAGGTTGAATGTAGGCGGATGCAGCAGGAAGTGTTCACCTCTGCTCTGTCTGATGTTTCAGCTGGGAAATTTGAATGGGTATAGAGTGTTCACTTAGGCAATGGCTTCTCTACACAGTCGACTTATGTCCTGACTTATTACGTGTTTCCTGCCATCTCTGTGTGCCCAGGACATCAGTGTCATTCCATGTGGACCTCTTCATGGGGCAGGGTGGGCTCCCTTAAAGCATAGATGCTGGGTCCTAAAGTATTCAAAAATATTCAGCCAAAAATTCCAGCACATAAAAAACTTTTATACTACAAAAAAAAGTCAATATAGTTATTGACCTTTTTGTTATAGTTAGAATCATCCTGTTTACATTTGGGCACCAGTTAAAAGTCATGGGTTAGGTATTCAGTCTTTACAATGCTCCTACTGCCTTCCACCTGTTGGTTAGTCTGGGAATTGATTACATGTCTATCCATTAGCTCAATTCTCAGAGTCTTTGGAATAACAATTAGAATCAGAACACAAGTATGCAGCTAGAAAGGTAAATCTGTACATTTCAATACAGTATCTGAAAGATTCTAGTTGAGTAAATTATGTGAAGGAGGTGAACTCAGGTATTTGTAAGCAGCGTTAGGGATTGCTATTTTGTGTCTGGTGTTAAGCAGTAACAGAAGAGAGAGAGGGGTGGGGAAAGAGAAGGAAGAGAGAAAAAAGCCATGAAATTGGCCTTACCCTATTGGAGGGATAGATCCCCTTAATGGACAGGCTGTTCCCCCTCTCTCTGAGTTTAGCTCTTACAGTTTCCTATTGTTAGCGCACCCTGTGGCTTGAGGCAGTTGCCTAAATAATATGAAAAGAGCAAGTAAAGTTTTAGCAATAAAAAGAAAGTGTATTAACTACTTACACAGCAAGCCTGATGCTGTCCTATCACTGCAGGCTCTCTGGAAAGCTCAGTTTGGAGTTTTACATACAACATTCAAAAACATCAGCTGCTCTTAGAAGTTTTTCAGGGTATTAATTACCTCTATACTCAAAACAACTCGCCTGTAAGGTCTGATTCATCCTCATTCATGGAATAGGCCAGATCAGCCTGACCCAAACCAATCTAAAATAGCCCAGCCATAACTGTCATCCACCCTGCTCGGATCTAGCTAACTCCCTTGCACTATCACGGCTGGTCTGCTGTCACCAGGGGATTGCTTGAGGACTGGACTGGGAATTGGGAGAATAAACTGAAGATGAAAAATGAAGGGTGCTTCCCTCTGCCTTTGAGCTTCGGGAGATGCCTGCACCCCTCCTCAATCCAGAAGAAGCCTTCCCCTGGGGCTCTTTCTGTGAATGTGATTGTCCACTTTTGGCCTTTGAGCTAACTGGAGTCAAAGCCAGGAGATAGAGGAAGAAACACTGGTAAACTCAATCCTTTTCGTAGTGCTGTCAAATCTGTTGATGTTCCCTAGTCCACTTGATGCTTTCACCTCCATGATCTCTATTCTTATAGTCCAGGTTTTATTCTTTTTGTTGGTGGTGGTGGTGCAATTTGGCTGGGGCCAGGTTTGAACCCGCCACCTTTGGTATATGGGGCCAGTACCCTACTCACTGAGCCACAGGGGCTGCCTTAGGTTTTATTCTTTTAATTCAGTGGTGAGGGGGAATTTGCTTACTCCAGCTCACTCGGAACTTCAGGACTTATACTTTAAGCTTTTCTTATATCTTTTACATGAAATAAATCTATGCTAGACTTAGAAAGATGCCATTTTCAGCTGTTTACTCACCATACCAAACTGCTGGAGAGAGAAAAGTAACAATTCCAAATTACTTATGCATATAGGCAGCTGTCTGGGGAAGCATACACTGCTTGTTTGCTTCTTGGCCATTTGGTTTTATGTCATTAAAACAGAGATATTAACTAGCTTCCCAATTCTGTACATTTTAGAACAGTTCCTAGCACAGGCTAATTCAGTAACTTATGTGGAAGATCTATCTATATAATTATTAATTACAAGTAACATCTACTTTTATTTGGAATCAAAAGTACTATCCTTTATAAATAAATTTAAAAAAACAAACAAATAATTGTGTTCAGAGGAAAAATAGGTTTTCAATGTATATTTTTGAATGGCAAATAAATAAAAGTAAAACTATTCAAATTTTAATACAATTTTAGGAGTCTTTCTAGGTGTATGGGCAGATACTTAGAAATATATAACAAATCAAGTACAGCATTTGATTTTTAAGTGCATGCAAATAATCTGGAGCTGTTGTGCTTATCTATATTAGAGATTTTAGTTTACAATCTGTCACTGCTCTAATGTACACACACACACACACACACATAAATATATATGTATATATATGTATACACACACACAAATATATACAAATATATAACAGTAATTGTCAGAGCAGGGACACTAACTTGCCAGCCCCAGCCCATGAAACTGGCAGGATGCATACCACTGTACAAGCTCGCTGGTGATATGGCTTGCCATAAGTGCTGGGGAGCCCATTGTCCAGTCAGGTAAGTCTCCCCATCATGCATCAGTTGTCTCAGTAGGTCAGAGGTGCTGGAGTGCCTCAACGGTGCAGCAGTCTTAGTAGGAGCCCTGACTAAACGCTCCTGTTATTTACACCACAGGTGCGAAGAATGCCAAGCCAATCCTTCCCCCATTCTCTTATTACCAAGTTGTTTCTTTTTAGATGTCTCCTACAAGTAATTATAAAGTATTAAATTCTTTTTGAAAAAATCAATATTTGCTACATGTTTACATTACAGATAACTAATTGAAGTAAATAGATTAATACCATGTACTCTATGCTGGAAAAAAATGAAGCAGAGCTAGTTCATTTTAATAATATCTATATTAATATAAATAATAGCACCTGACATATTCTTATTGTCTTAAAAATGCATAATTGCTATATACCTTTAGAATAATATAAAGTGGAAATTTATCTTTTTCTTAATTGAGGCATTCTATGGCTAACCATATAGCGCCACCTTGAAAACTGAAGTAATATTTCAAAAATTAAAGGAGTTTCTTAAATATGACTGTATCTGCTATTAGTTAAAGCATTTGACATTTTAAGATTCACATTCTTGTATTAGAGTAGGGTTGTTCACTTCTATTTTAATATACAGAGTTGACTAAGAAATTAAATATAATTTTGAGGTGCTCAATTTAAATAGCCTTTATTGCAAGGTTGGATATGATCAGCTTTCTCATATTTACATTCAGAGCTGATGCAAAACATTATTAAAAATAAATGACTTCCTTGGAGGGGCAGAGACAAGATGGCTGACTGAAGCCAGCTTTCCACAGAGGCTCCCATCCAGAAGGAGAGTTAAAGGACAGAAATTTAGCGAGTAACGTGGTGGATTTGAGCTACACCAAGAGAGAAGGTTGAAGAACGCACATCAACCCCGCTGAGGCGAGCTGCGAGCACAAGGATACAAACAAAAGGTACAAAATTCATTGCCAAGCAGACGGGAGTCCCCTCCCCCATGAGAATGGCTCAGAATGCCCCAGAAACAAACAAGCAGAGTTCAAAGGTCCTCCCACTACACTCCACAGGAGAGATCCTGTAAAAACTGGACCTACCTCACCTACTAGGGTGCCACGGCATTCTCCTGCCAGGCATAAAACTGTATAAAACTGCATATATTCTCTACCTCCAATTCTGAGCTCCCAGCACTCCCCTCCACTCTCTCTCTGAGGTCTGGAGGCCTGTCCCCCAGGAATCCAGATTCTTGGGTGATTTCTCAAGGGGTGTGTACTGGGCCTAGATGGCAGCTGGTCAGTGCTGATTCTGTGGCATGGGAGGGGGTAGAGAATGGTCAGCTGAGAGAGAACCACACCAGAGTGGCAGTGCCCTGAGGCACAGAGCAGTAGCCATTTTTGGTAACAGTAGGGTTCACTCCTGGATATTCCAAAGTCACATCCCCTGTCTCCCTGGACAACCAGAGGAGGTCGGGCATCTTCTCAGGTGGCAACCACCATGGAACAGATCTGGGATGGAAATGCAGGCCCCATGGTAAAGGATTTGCCTGAGGTGCTACGGGCCTGCATGGAGTGCGGGGATGAGGAAACTCATGCACGGAGCTGGGAAATTACAAGGACAGTGCTGACCCAGAGGACAACTTTCTTGACCCTATGATGCACCCGGCCCTCAGGGGATCATCTACCTGTAGACAAAGGAAGGCAGGAGGCTAGAACTGACAGCTAACCGAATACAAACCTACAGGAGCAAAGGCAGGGCCTGAGGCACAGGCTGGAAACTCAAAACAGCTTCTCTTCTGCAGGGGAATTTAGCAGAAATAGAAACAAATTCCTGAAAAGATGTTCTGTTCTGTTCTGTCAGTAACATCAATCAGGGGGAGGGCTGGAACTGAGTGAACACTCCCAGCCTCCATCAAGCACCCGAGGTTGTCAGGCCTCACCTCCCCCTGCTGGATAGAGGCAGAGTGCAGCAGCCTGGCTGAGCAGATATAGATTTTTTTTGTGATTTAGGCAGGTGCAAACCCTTGGAGTATCTGTTCACTAGAGGTAACTGGGTCACAGCCCTGTGGGCCTATCAGTGACTGGGTGTGACAGAGGTACAAGGTGGGGAAGGAAGCATCAACCTTCCCAGACTAATCTATTTGCTGGGTGGGTCCTGCTGACTTCATGGAGTACCAGAGCAAGTCATATCTGAGTTGTCACCAGACCCCTGAAATCCAGTTGCCAGAGACCTTTTAAACTCTCCCACCTGAGACAGGTGCTGACTGAGACAATTGATTTGGACATTTTGAACTGAGCCAATCACTGGAGGACTATTCCAGTGGTGCCCTGGGTGGGTGGTTGTAGGAAGGTTTGATTTTCCTTTTCCAATTGTTGCCTGTGGGGTGTGGGGTAACTTAATTGCTGGTATTTCTACACAGCTGAGACTTCAACCCAGAGTAACTGTTGCACTAGGGTCAGACAGAGACCAGCTGAAAACAATACAGAACCACTTGTCCCCATCACACCATACAGGTCCCCAGTTTTTGAGGCCATAGAACTGTATGGGTCCTCAACAACGCTCCAGGGGAAAAATCAAATGATGTAAAATAATGATGGGGCAGAATCAGCAGAAATTCTGGTAACAGGAATAATAAGAATATATCAACCTCCCCAAGGAAAGATATGGCAGATGTAACTGGAGATCCCATTCATAAACAGCTGGCCAAGATGTCAGAAATTGTGTTGCAAACAAGATTAATAGAATGGAGGAAAATTTGGAATTAGAAATTCAAGGAGCAATCAAAAATTTGGAATTAGAAATTTGAGAAGAAATTCAAAAGTTGTCTCAAGAATTTAACAAATTTAAAGACAAAACCACCAAAGACTTTGATGCACGGAAGCAAGAATTTGCAGCCCTCAAAGATCAGTAATAGAATCCCTCAGTAACAGAGTGGAGCTAGTACAAGAAAGGATTTCTGACATTGAAGACAAAGCTTTTGAACACTCCCAAACTCCTTTCAAAGAGGAAGAGAAATGGAGAGCAAAAATGGATCATTCTCTCAGAGAGCTCTGGGAAAGTTCGAAGAAAGCTAATATCCATCTCATTGGAATCCCTGAAAGTGGTGAAGTGGCCTTGCAAGGCACAAAGACCCTTCTCCATGAAATTATGAAAGAAAATTTTCCAGACATCCCAAGAGATTCTGAAATTCAGATAACAGACAGTTTCAGAAACCTAGCATGACTCAATCCGAATAAGACATCCCCCAGGCATATCATAATTCACTTCACTAAAGTTAATATGACAGAGAAAATTCTGAAAGCAGCCAGACGTAAGAAATCCATTACCTACAAAGGGAAGAATATTAGAATGACTGCAGATCTCTCTGCTGAAACTTTTCAAGCCAGAAGAGGGTGGTCATTGACTTTTAATCTCCTAAAGCAAAATAACTTTCAACCCCAGTTCCTGTATTTAGCTAAACTGAGTTTCATTTATGATGGAGAAATTAAATACTTTAATGACATTTATATTTTGAAGAAATTTGCCATAACCAAACCAGCTCTTCAGGATATTCTCAAACCTATCCTCCATAATGACCAGCCCAAGTCTCTACCACAAAAGTAAACTCACTCATAAACTTTTAATCAAACTCCAACTTCCACAGTGGTGAAAGGATTAAAAATGTCCACTGGACTTTTGAAAAACTCGATACCCCAAATTTTACCAGACTTATCAATATTCTCCATTAATGTGAAAGGCTTTAACTGTCCTCTGAAAAGGTACATGTTAGCTGACTGGTTACAAAAACTCTGGCCAGACATTTGCTGCATACAAGAGTCACATGTTACCTTAAAAGATAAATATAGACTCAGGGTGAAAGGATGGTCATCCATATTTCAGGCAAATGGTAATGAGAAAAGAGCAGGTGTTGCAATTTTATTAGCAGACACAATAGGCTTTAAGCCAACAAAAGTAAAGAAGGATAAGAATGGTCACTTTGTATTTGTTAAGGATAATACTCAATATGATGAGACTTAAATTATGAATATTTATGTACCCAACCAGAATGCACCTCAATTTGTAAGAGAAACTCTAACAGACATGAGCAACTTGATTTCCTCCAGCTCCATAATAATCAGAGATTTCAACACTTCTTTGGCAGTGTTGGTTGTCTTCCAATAAGAAGCTGAGCAAAGAAATTTTAGATTTAAACCTAACCATCCAACATTTGGATTTAGCAGGCATCTGCAGAACATTTCATCCAACAAAACTGAATATACATACTTCTCATCAGCCCATGGAACATACTCCACAATCGATCACATCTTAGGTCACAAGTCTAACATCAGCAAATTTAAAGGAATAGAAATTATTTCTTGCATCTTCTCGGACCACCATGGAATAAAAGTTGAACTCGGTAACAACAAGAATCTGCATACTCATACAAAATCATGGAAGTTAAATAACCACATGCTGAATGATAGCTGGGTCATAGATGAGATTAAGAAAGAATTTGCCAAATTTTTGGAACAAAATGACAATGAAGACACGAATTATCAGAACCTCTGAAATACCACAAAGGCAATTTAAAGAGGGAAATTTATAGCACTGCAAGCCTTCCTCAAGAGAACGGAAAGAGAGGAAATTAACATATTAATGGAACATCTCAAGCAACTGGAAAAGGAAGAACATTCCAACCCCAAACCCAGTAGAAGAAAAGAAATAACCCATATTAGAGCAGAATTAAATGAAATTGAAAACAAAAGAATTATAAAACAGATCAATGAATAAAAAAGTTGGTTTTTTGAAAAGGCCAATAAAATAGATAAAACTTTGGCTAACCTAACCAGGAAAAAAAGAGTAAAATCGCTAATCTCATCAATCAGAAATAACAAAGATGAAGTAACAACAGACTCCTCAGAAATGCAAAAAATCCGTAATAAATATTACAAGAAACTTTATTCTCAGAAACATGAAAATCTGAAGGAAATTAACCAATACTTGGAAGCACATCACCTTCCAAGAGTTAGCCAGAATCAAGTGGAAATGTTGAGCAGGCCCAATATCAAGTTCTGAAATAGAATCAACCATACAAAATCTCCCTAAAAAGAAAAGCCTGGGACCAGATGGCTTCACGTCAGAATTCTACCAAACCTTTAAAGAGGAACTAGTATTTATATTACTCAACCTGTTCCACAATGTAGAAAAAGAAGGAAGACTACACAACATGTTCTATGAAGCAAACATCACCCTGATCCCCAAAACAGGAAATGACCCAACCAAGAAAAGAAAGTTATAGACCAATATCACTAATGAATATAGATGCAAAAATATTGAACAAGATCCTAACAATCAGAATCCGGCAACACATCAAACAAATTATACATCATGACCAAGTCGGTTTTATCCCAGGGTCTCAAGGATGGTTCAGTATATGTAAATCTATAAGTATAATTCAGCACATAAACAAATTAAAAAACAAAGACCATGTGATTCTCTCAATTAATGCAGAAAAAGCTTTTGATAACATCCAGCATCCCTTCATGATCAGAACACTTAAGAAAATTGGTATAGAAGGGACATTTCTTAAACTGATAGAGGCCATTTACAGCAAACCCACAGTCAATATTGTATTGAATGGAGTTAAATTAAAATCATTTCCACTCAGATCAGAAACCAGAGAAGGCTGCCCATTGTCTCCACTGCTCTTTAACATTGTAATTGAAGTTTTAGCCACCACAATTAGGGAAGAAAAGGTGGTCAAGGGTATCCATATAGGGTCGGAAGAGATCAAACTTTTGCTTTTCACAGATGATATGATTGTATATCTGGAAAACACCAGGGATTCTACTACAAAACTCTTAGAAGTGATCAAGGAATACAGCAGCATCTCAGGTTACAAAATCAACATTCATAAATTGGTAGCCTTTAAGTATACTAACAATAGTCAAGTTGAAAAACAGTTAAGGACTCTATTTCATTCACAGTAGTGCTAAAGAAGATGAAATATTTGGGAGTTTAAAAAAGGACGTGAAAGATCTCTGTAAAGATAACTATGAAACTCTAAGAAAAGAAATAGCTGAAAATGTTAACTAATGAAAAAACATAGCATGCTCATGGCTGGGAAGAATCAACATTGTTAAAATGTCCATACTACACAAAGCAATATACAATTTTAATGTAATCTCCATTAAAGATCCACTGTCATACTTTAAAGATCTTGAAAGAATAGTACTTCTTTTTATATGTAATCAATAAAAACCTCGAATAGCCAAGACATTACTCAGAAATAAAAACAAAGCAGGAGGAATCATGCTACCATACCTCAGACTATACTATAAATCGATAGTGATCAAAACAGCAAGGTACTGGCACAAAAACAAAGAAGCAGATGTCTGGAACAGAATAAACCAACAGATGAATCCAGCTACTTACCATTATTTGATCTTTGACAAGCCAATTAAATACATTCAGTGGGGAAAATATTTCCTATTTAACAAATGGTGCTGGGTGAACTGGCTGGCAACTTGTAGAAGACTGAAACTGGACCCACACCTTTCACCATTAACTGAGATAGACTCTCACTGGATTAAAGATTTAAACTGAAGACATGAAACTATAAAAATACTAGAAGAGAGTGCAGGGAAAACCCTTGAAGAAATCGGTCTGGGAGAGTATTTTATAGGAGGACCCCCCAGGCAATTGAAGGAGCTTCAAAAATACACTACCAGGACCTGATCAAACTAAAAAGCTTCTGCACAGCCAAGAATGCAGTAAGTAAAGCAAGCAAACAGACCTCAGAATGGGAGAAGATATTTTCAGGTTATGTCTCCAACAAAGGTTTAATAACCAGGATTCACAGACAACTCAAACATATTAGCAAGAAAAGAACAAGTGATCCCATCTCAGGCTGGGCAAGGGACTTGAAGCAAAACTGCTCTAAAGAAGACAGGTGCACAGCCTACAGACATATTAAAAAATGCTCGTCATCTTTAATCATCAGAGAAATGCAAATCAAAACTACTTTGAGATATCATCTAACTCCAGTGAGATTAGCTCATATCACAAAATCCCAAGAACAGAGATGTTGGCATGGATGTGGAGAAAAGGGAACACTTCTACACTGCTGGTGGAAATGCAAGTTAATACATTCCTTTTGGAAAGATGTTTGGAGAATACTTAGAGATCTAAAAATAGATCTGCCATTCAATCCTATAATTCCTCTACTATGTATATACCCAGAAGACTCAAAATCACATTATAACAAAAGGTGTTTGTACCAGAATGTTTATTGCAGCCTAATTCATAATTGCTAAGTCATGGAAAAAGCCCACGTGCCCATTGATCCATGAATGGATTAATAAATTGTGGTGTTTGTACATCAGGGAATAATATGCAGCCTTAAAGAGAGATAGAGACTTTACCTCTTTTATGTTTACATGGATGGAGCTGAAACTTATTCTTTTTAGTAAAGTATCTCAAGAATGGAGGAAAATGTATCCAATTTATTCAGCCCTAGTATGAAACTAATTTATGACTATCACATGAAAGCTATAACCCAGTTATAACCTAAGAATAGGGGTAAGGGGGAGAGGGAGGGAAGGGAGTGGAGACAGGGGCAGAGGGAGGGTGATTGGTGGGATTACACCTGTGGTGCATCTTACAAGGGTACATGTGAAACTTAGTAAATTTAGAATATAAATGTCTTAACACAATAACTAAGAAAATGCCAGGAAGGCTATGTTAACCAGTGTGATGAAAATGTGTCAGATGATCTATAAAACCAGTGTATGGTGCCCCAGGATCACATTAATGTACACAGCTATGATTTAATAATAAATAAATAAATAAATAAAAATAACAATAAATGATAAGGAAATTGATTGATTCATTGGAATGATGTATAGTAAAAATATACGTGGTGTCTCCTGAAGGAATACATGTAGGTATTTTATTCTTGTATAATATATTATACTTTTTTACCTTAGAAAAAAAAGTCTTTCAAGAAGAGATTAATCTTGTTTATCAAAGATGAAGTATGTGTCCCATCCATTTAGATAATTAAATAGAATGTACAATGTTTTGTAGTACACAGTCAATATAGTTAACAATAAGTTATAGTATGCTTTAAAGCAACTAAAAGAGTGAAATTTGATTGTTCCTAACTCAAATAACTGATAAATGATCAGCTGAAGTAATGGATATCCCAGTTACCATGATTTGACTATGACACAATGCTTCACTTGTACCCTAAAAAGATATGCAACTATTATTTACTCATAATAATTAAAAATAAAAGAATTAAAAAATTAAATAAGATAAAAAATTTAAAGAAAAAAAGATGAAGTATGTGTGATGATACCATACAGATTAGCACTTATATCAGTTTTTAAATAATTCTTGGGGTCTATACGACATTAAAGATTTTTACTTAATTTGCTACCTTAATTAGTATAGTATGGAAAAAAGGGGTGAACAGTAATGAAGGTGAAATGGACTCAAAGAGATCCAGGAAATTCATTTTTATTGCAGGTACTCTCAATAGCCTACATGTAGGATGGTCCCATTTGGGTCTATTTCCTTAATACATGCTGGTGTAAGAATTAACAGCTTAATTTTTAAGCAAATGTTAATGTTTTCTACTCCATTTTTATCGTCAACAACTTTTTTATCCATTCCTGTTTCCCAAGATATTCCTATAATACAAAATCATTTATTAACATAAGGCCATTGAAGTTTTAGTTTTAGCTTTCATAAATTTTGTATGTTTTATTAATTAAGTCAGATTCCAAAGAAATAGAATCTGATTGACCTAGTTCATGTTCCCATTCTAAGACTATTATAAACAAGTAACCCTACTGGGTACCTTAGATCAGGTGCCTTCCCTCCTTTCCACCTGTTTGTGAGTCTCCTGTGAGAGAGTCAGTCTTACTGCTAATAATGGTCTGTGAATGGGAAGGAATTTATTCATCTGTTTAGGTTAGAGAGCCACAGAATTAGTACTAGGCCTATAGAAGATGTGAAGTCATTCCATTCAGAATTGAATTATAGTCTTATAAGGATTAAAGTCTTATATAGGATTATAGTCTTATAAGAAAATTTTGTGTAAGTCCTAGCTTCTCCATAGTGAATACCATTATACCCTTTCCCTTGTTTTTTTCTTAGGTATGCCACAGAAAACCCAGTATTAATCTATGTGCTCTCTCTTCCTAGGTAATGTAAAAGAAAGTCCGTGTAATCCTGAGCTTTTCCCCCTATATAGTCATAAAACATGAGACTCATACACTGAGACTGTGAGTTGAATGTTTTCAGAGGCAATGGCCTATAAACAAATGACACTGGCATCCGATTTTCTTCAACAGCCAGACAGTTGTCCTGTGTAATTAATTGCATAAGAATTTATGTATCTGCTTCTAGATACAGTGTGTAAATAAAAATTTCATTCATAAGAAAATTAAAATAAACAAAGGAACAAAACCCACTAACGTTAACAAACCCGCAAGAGGGGTCTCTCTATTGCTCACGGCACAGAAAGTCAATCACCAAGACAATGAGGATTGTCACTGAAGAAAGGAGATTTATTGTGGAGGATGTGTCAGCTGGGAAGTGGAGGGAAGGGACTGCTCAAATCAACTTCCCCAACCCATTTGTCAGGGTATTTTTCTGGAGCTGAAATGAATAAGGTATCAAGTGAGTGAACATCATTGTACGCTTTGGGCATGCAGGGCATATAAGCACGTGAGAAATTGTGTTAGGACATATATCAAAGGATAAAAAATCGTGGATAAGTCCCTTCCAGGATGGGTATTTTAGTAGTACAATGAGCTAGGGGTTAATATCGTTCATTCCTTCAGCCTTGTCTGCAGGTGGGATGTGGGGAGTAGGCTGTCCAAGCAGGTCCTTGGGCCAGTCAGGGGTGTTGCTTTTCTTGCCTTCTCTGGACAAACAGGTTGTGTAAGGCTTTGTAGTTAACTTGTCAGTGCAAAGAGGTTCTGCCATTTCTGTGAAAAAATATCTCAAAATGGAATCTATCAGTGCAACAGAAAGCCACATAGTTCTGGTGAGCTACCTAAAAAAATATATAAAAAAAATTTTGCTTGTGAAACTGATTACACTGAGTCTATGTTTAGTTTTATAACAATTCTCTAACAGTTTTCCAGGGTGACAATAACACTTCACATTTCCAGCAGTAATAAATGAGTCCCAGTTACTCTGTGTCCCAGTCTGCACTTGGTCCCCTTGGTGAATGCATTTTCCTTACCCTACTACTTGTGTAGTACATCATTGTGGTTCAAATGCACATTTTCCTAATGGTTAATGATATTGGACATATTCCCATGTAATTATTTGCCATCCTTATATTCTCTTCCATAAGGTACTCATTTCAGTTTTTATTTTTTTATTGAGTTTGGAAGTTCTTCATGTGGTCTTTTTTTTTTAATTTTTTTTTTTTTATTGTTAAATCATAGCTGTGTACATTAGTGCAATCACCTGTACCCATTCTAAGATGCACCATAGATGTGGCCCCACCCATTACCCTTCCTCCACCAAAACCTCCCCCCTCCCTTCCCCTTCCTTGGCCC
>CAUYPK010058005.1:0-36194 GCA_963574355.1 Loris lydekkerianus | reverse complement strand
TTCTGGCTAAGTCTTGGTAGGTGGCGTACTTCCAGGTATTGATCGATTTCTTTCAGATTTTCATATTTCTGAGAGTAGAGTTTCTTGTAGTATTCGTTAAGGATTTTTTTAATTTCTGAGGGCTCTGTTGTTATTTCATCGTTACCATTTCTGATTGATGAAATTAGAGATTTTGCTTTTTTTTTTTTCCTGGTTAGGTTGGCCAGGGGTTTATCTATTTTATTGATCTTTTCAAAAAAACAACTTTTGGATTTATTGATCTGTTGTATAATTCTTTTGTTTTCAATTTTGTTTAACTCTGCTCTGATTTTGGTTATTTCTTTTCTTCTGCTGGGTTTGGGGTTGGAGTGTTCTTCCTTCTCCAGTTACTTGAGATGTTGCATTAAGTTATTAACTACCTCTCTTTCCATTTTCTTGAGGAAGGCTTGCAGTGCTATACATTTCACTCTTACGACTGCCTTTGCAGTATCCCAGAGGTTCTGGTAATTCATGCCTTGATTATTGTTTTGTTCCAAAAATTTGGTGATTTACTTCTTAATCTCATCTATAACCCATCTATCCTTCTGCATAAGGTTGTTTAACTTTCATGTTTTTTATGGGTATGCAGGTTCCTTTTGTTATTGAGTTCAACTTTTATTCCATGGTGGCCTGAGAATATGCAAGGAATAATTCCTATTTTTTTAAATTTGCTGAGGTTAGATTTGTGGCCTAGGATGTGGTTGATTTTGGAGTATGCTCCATGGGCTGATGAGAAAAATGTGTATTCCGTTTTGTTGGGATGAAATGTTCTGTACATGTCTGTTAAGTCCAGATGTTGAATGATTATGTTTAAATCTAAAATTTCTTTGCTTAGCTTCTTTTTGGAGGATCTATCCAGCACTGCTAGAGGGGTGTTAAAATCTCCAAGTACTATGGAAGTGGAGGAAATCGAGTTGCTCATGTCTGTTAGTTTCTCTTATAAATTGAGGTACATTCTGATTGGGTGCATAAATATTAATAATTGAGATCTCATCATATTGAGTATTACCTTTAACAAATATGAAGTGTCCATCCTTATCCTTCTTTACTCAGGTTGGTTTAAAGTCTATTGCATCTGCGAACAGGATTGCAACGCCTGCTTTTTTCTGGTTTCCGTTTACCTGGAGTATAGATAACCATCCCTTCACCTTGAGTCTATATTTGTCTTTTAATGTAAGATGCAATTCTTGTATGCAGCAGAAATCTGGCCTGAGTTTTTGTATCCAGTCAGCCAACCTGTGCCTCTTTAGAGGACAATTTAAACCATTCACATTAATTGAGAATATTGATAAGCCTTTCGAGAGTCCAGTGGACATTTTTAATTCTTTTGTGACTGTGGAAGTTGCAATTTGATCAGAATTTTCTGGGTGGGTTTACCCCAGAAAATTATAGAGGAGAAAATTATGGGTGGAGGATTATGCTGGTGTTCGTGGAGGATAGGTCTGAGAATATTCTGGAGAACTGGTTTACTTATGGCAAATTTCTTCAACATGTGAATGTCATTGAAGTATTTAATTTCTCTGTAATAAATGAAACTCAATTTAGCTGGGTACAGGACCCTGGGTTGAAAGTTATTTTGTTTTAGGAGATTAAAAGTCGAGGATCATCCTCTTCTAGCTTGAAAGATTTCAGCAGAGAGATCTGCAGTTATTCCAATATTCTTCCCCTTGTAGGTAATGGTTTTCTTACGTCTGGCAGTTTTCAGAATTTTCTCCTTCATATTAACTTTAGTGAAATTGATTATGATGTGTCTGGGGGATGTCTTATTTGGGTTGAGTTATGCTGGAGTTCTGAAACTGTCTGCTATCTGAATTTCAGAATCTCTTGGCATGTCTGGAAAGTTCTCCTTCATAATCTCATGGAGAAGAGACTTTCTGCCTTGTGAAGGCACTTCGTCGCTTTCGGGGATCTCTATAAGACGAATATTGGTTTTCTTCGAATTATCACAGAGCTCTCTGAGAGAGTTTCCCCTCTGTTTTTCCTCTCTATTTCTCTTCCTCTTTGAGAGTTTGGGAGCATTCAAAAGCTTTGTCTTCAATGTCAGAAATCCTTTCTTCTGCTTGCTCCATTCTGTTGCTGAGGAATTCTACTGTGTTTCTCAGATCTTTGAGGGTTGCAACTTCTTGTCTCAATGTGTCAATATCTTTGGTCATTTGTTCTTTGAATTCATTGAATTCTTGAGATATCTTTTGGGTTGGGTTCCTGCTTAGAATTCTAATTTGATCTTATTTGCTATCCATATTCTGAATTCAATTTCTGACATCTCAGCTATTTGTGCATGGGTTCTTGTGATGTGTCTGCTCCACTGATCCTTGGGGAAGTTGATCTACTCTGATCATTCATATTGCCAGAGTTTTTCTGTTGATTTTGCCTCATGATTGTGTTTCACTGTTACCTCTGGCCATCCTCAGAGTTCGGGAGGTGTCTCTCCAAGATTCGACCCCAGCGGGATCACTCTATTGTTGCTGTATCTTTATAGGGAGTGACCCTGTGTAGTTCCTCTGGTGCTGCTCCAGCCAGGGAGTTCTTGTTGTGGAAGCAGCTCCGGAGTGTGACACACCTGGATCCAGCAACAGGGCTGGAGGTGGTGCACACGGTTCTGGGAGTGCCCGATGCCCAGTGAGTTTGGCACAGAGAACCCAAGGCTCCAGCAGTCTCTGGCCAGGAGAAGAGCTCTGCACAGAGGCCGGGAAGGCTCCGGAGGGCATGCGGCTACCAGTGTCCCTGGCCAGACGAGCAGGCCAGTGTGGAGGCAGGGAGTTTATAGGAGGGAGACGAGGAGTTGTGTGGTTCCCACAGTTCCTGGGCATGCGGAGGCCCAGCAGGCTCAGCTCTTATGGTGGTCCAGGCGGTGCCAAACCCAGGAGTTTGAAGTTGCTATGAGCTGTGAAGCTACAGCACTCTACCCAGGGCAACAGCCTAAGGCTCCAGTGTGCCAAAACCGGTCTCACTCTGCCCCTGAGGGTTAAGGCTGTAAGGCAGCTTAGTCCCTGCCTTTAGGTTGCTCAGTCACTAGGTTACTAGCTCCCACCTGATCCTTGCTCTGCTACCCTGAGGGCGGAGCTTGCCAGGGCAGTTCTCTCACAACGGCTCCCTGCGGCCCACAGCCAAACACTGTTACCTCCATCTGGCTCAGCAGCTCAGTCTGGGGCCCTAGACAATGCCCAAAGTTCTCCGTACTCCTCCTCAAGCTCTCCCCAAGGAAGTTCAACCGAGTGCCAAGTCCAAAAACACAGAAACAGTTCACAGGTAAGGCCTTTCCGGTTTGCAGTCTCACTGCTGCTTGTACTTATGGCTGCCGGCAGGATTAGGTTGATTGAACACATGCAACCACTTGCCAGTTTTCAACTGTTTTTGTCTTCCTCTTGTGGTCCAGAAGTCCTTTGCTGACTCCCTGTATTCTCAAAGGGATGATTATAGGCAGATCCCATCAGCCAGAGAAGCCTGGAGTCTTATCTCCCCAAAGTCACCTTGCCCAGTTGCAGGGAAGCTGTTACTCGTGCGCCATCTTGCTCCACCCCCTAGAAGTCTTATATATTGCCAGTGGGTATGTAAAATAGCATAGCCACTTTGGAAAACAGTTTATCAGCTCCCAATAAAGTTAAACACACACTTAAAGGTACAACTCAGCGACTGCACTCCCTGGGCATTTATCACAGAGAGGAAAAAACTTAAGTTCATACAGAACCTGTACATGAATGTTCATAGCATAAGAGCCCCAAAATGGAAACAACATAAATATACTACAATAGATGAATAGTTAAACTGGTATTCCCCCCATGGTATTCACACCATGAAATACTACTCAGATATAAGAAGGGATGGACTAATGACATGTGCAGCATCTTGGACAGATTTCAAAAGTATTTGTGCTGAGAAAAAAAAAAAATCTTCGGCGGCGCCTGTGGCTCAGTGAGTAGGGCGCTGGCCCCATATGCTGAGGGTGGCAGGTTCAAACCCAGCCCTGGACAAACTGCAACAAAAAAATAGCCAGGCGTTGTGGCGGGCACCTGTAGTCCCAGCAGCTCAGGAGACTGAGGCAAGAGAATCTCGTAAGCCCAAGAGTTAGAGGTTGCTGTGAGCCATGTGACGTCATGGCACTCTACCCAAGGGCTGTACAGTGAGACTCTGTCACTACAAAAAAAATAAAATAAAATAAAATAAAAATAAGCTTTATAGTCAGGCACGGTGGCTCATGCCTATAATCCTAGCACTCTGGGAAGCCAAGGCAGAAGGAATATTGAGCCCCAGAGTTCAAGACCAGCCTAAGCAAGACCCAGTCTCTACTAAAAATAGAAAAATGAGCCATGTGTTCTGGTGGGTGCCTGTAGTCTCAGCTACTTGGGTGAGGCAGGAGGATCACCTGAACCCAGGAGTGTGAGATTGCAGTGAGCTAGGCTGTGTAGTGAGTCCACCATACTCTAACATGGGGCAAAAGAGTGACAGTCTGTCTCAAAAAAGAAAAAAAAACTCAATTTGGAAAGGGACATATGATACAATTCCATTTATATACAAAATAGCAAAATTATAATTATGGAGAATAGATCGGTGATCACCAAGGGTTAAGGTTAGAGGTAGTGCCTGATTATAAAGGAGTAGACCAGGAAAAGCGGTAACATACACATACACGTGCATGTATCCATACACATACACACAATGAATGCATGTGAAACACTAAAATCCAAATAGGGTCTGTAGTTAATCATACCAGGTGATTTCTACAAATCACCTGGCTTTGACAATGTGCTGCTGTGGTTGTACAGGTGTTATTACTAAGGAACTGGGTACAGGGCATAAGGAAATTTTCTGTGCTACTTTTGCAATTTCTTGTGAGTCTTAAATCAGTTCCAAATAAAAAATTTAAAAAATCACCACACCTGGGCGGCACCTGTGGCTCAGTGGGTAGGGCGTTGGCCCCATATACCAAGGGTGGAGGGTTCAAACCCAGCCCCGGCCAAAGTGAAACAAGAAATAGCCAGGCGTTGTGGTGGGCGCCTGTAGTCCCAGCTACTTGGCAGGCTGACGCAAGAGAATTGCTTAAGCCCAGGAGCTGGAGGTTGCTGTGAGCTGTGTGACACCATGGCACTCTACTGAGGGTGACAAAGTGAGACTCTGTCTCTAAAAAACTAAAACAAGAAAAATCACCACACCTACAGTGCATCTTACAAGGGTACATGCAAAATTTACTAGGTGTAGAATGGAAATGTCTTAACACAATAACTAAGAAGATGCTGTGAAGGGCTAAGTTAACCAGTTGGATGAAAACATTTCAAATTGTATATAAAAACAGCACACTGTACCCATGATTGCATTAATGTACACAGCTATGATTTAATAAAAAAAAGTTTTTAAAATCAAAATATATAAAAGGGTACACTACAGAGTATCTTTCCTGCCCCTGACTGTAAGTATCTAATTTCTCTCCTTACAGGCAACTGGTGTTACAGATCTGTGTGTCAAATACCAGAGAACTTTTATACCTATGCAATCTATTCTAAGTATCAATTTCTCCCATTTTAAACAAAACGTAGCACAATATACACATTCTTCTCCCTGTCGTTTTTTTTCACTTATGAATGTATCTTGGAGAGTATTTCATAATATAGCCTAAAGAACTTCCTTTTTAAAAAAAGGCTGCATGGTAATCTATCATATGGCTGTAATAGTCATTTAAGCATTTCTCGATTCATGGGCTTTTAGGCTCTTTTTTTCTTTTCTTTTTTTTTTTTTTTTTTTTTTAGAGACAGAGTCTTATTTTGCCACTCTTGGTAGAGTGCCATGACATCACAGCTCACAGAAACCTCAAACTCTTGGGCCCAAGCAATCCTCTTGCCTCAGCCTCCTGAGTTGAGGGGACTACAGGCACCAGCCACAACACTCGGTTCTGTGTGTGTGTGTGCATGTGTGTGTGTGTGTTTTAAGAGATGGGGTCTCACTCTTGCTAAGGCTGGTCTTGAATTCCTGAGCCCAGGCAATTCACCCACTTTGGCCTCCTAGAGTGCTAGGATCAGAGGTGTGAGCCACCACGCCCAGCTGCCATTTGAGTTATTTCTATTTTCATTTTGCTGTTACCAAAACCGTGAAATTGTATTACATAGGTAATTTTATATGTGTATGTGAATACTTGCAGGAGAATTATATAAAGAATTATCTTTAAAAATGTGCATTTGTAAATCTGTAAATGCCACTCACAGATGTTGAACCAATTCACAATTTCATGAGTTATATATAAGTGAGTGGGGCTACTTTCCCCATACTGTCACCCATACAATGTGTTAATCAAGCATTTTTATCCTTGTTGACAAATAGGTGAAAATGGCATCTTCATGTAGTTTTAATTTATCATAAGTGAAGTTAAACATCTTTTCTTAAGTTTAATGGTCATTTATATATTGTCTTGATTTTTTTCTCTACATTTTTCTCCTAAGCTCTTTTTTGTTGTTTTTTAATTAAATCCTTCATAACTTCTCCCAAATTCATTCCAATGTTTTCAAAAGAAAATAAAATTTCATGCTTGTAGGCTTTTGTTCATTCTGTTCCCTCTTCAACCAACTCTACCTTTTAAGACTCAGTTCAAACATCACCTCCTCTATGACTTCAGGTAGAAAAATGAGGTATTATTTAATTATACAAACTTTGATACATAGATAAGGACATACAAGATTTAATATTATGAAACTGAATGTCAAAATGTTAACAGCATCGCCCTCTACTCAGAGACAACCCCCTGGATCTCCCTCTCGCCTCCTCTATTTCTGGAAAATGAATCCCTAAGCCATCAACATTGCCAGTATTCTCAATGACTTTAAAACTCACTGTATTGCAACAGAAAGAGAGAATAACTGAGTTTGCATTAATAAACAAAATGCTGAGGTAGGGAAAAGTTTGGGTTGAAGAATAAGAGCAGAGGCGGGAGTAGTAACTCTGGGGGCTGTGGGGGGCGGCATCCGTTGTTGGAGGGGTCAGTGAGCTGGTGGTGGTGTGGCCAAAGCAGCTGGCGCCTGGGCTGCTGTAATTACAACAGGAGTTACTAAATAAAGCATCTGCATGGATGCTGCCAAGTACCTTTTCTGAGAACCCTCTCAAAGGAAGCTGGAGACAGATGGCTTATACAGAATTGGGAATTCAGAGCACCCTAACATCGTGTGGGAAGGGAAGAGAAATACATGCCTAATGCAGTAGTGAAGCTCCTGCTGGTAATGGACAAGAGAGCTTCAGCAATTATTGACTCACTGGAGCTGTTGCAGTGTAATGAGAATTTACCCTCCTCACTTGGGTACATAAGTCCTGTGATGAGCACATGGATGGAGACTGATGACCTTCTGGAACTTCAGGCTGTTTAAAGTGCTCTTACCCAATCTGCCATATATCAGCTAAGTTGAGACATTTCACATCAAGAATATTTAAGACCATCTTAAACCCCAAAATATCTCAGACATACCAGAAAATACTGGCTGTGAAAATGTAGTTTGGCTATCAGACTTAGCAAATATTGCCACTAGTCCACAAAGTTCACTTATGCAGTGCTCTTTCTACAACAGATCATCTCCTGTACACGTAAGAGCTACTAGCAAGTTCACATTCTTGCAGGTCCCTCCACCCATGTCCTCTTCCCCAGCCTTCCCCCATCACCGCTAGAAGGAGGAAACACCAGTGAGACGTGAAAAGGCAAACATAACAAGTCAGAATCTTGTATTCTCTGCATGTCTGCCCTATCAGATAATGATCTGGGATGGTGCAATTCCTGGCCTTCAACTGTTTGGCACTATTTTTTGAAAGGCACAAAATTATACTTTCATGAGGGAAGCAATAAGGAATGGCAGGATGTTGAAGATTTTGCTAGAGTTGAAAGCTGTGATAAGGAGGAAGGTCTTCAAATGAGCACTCACAAGGGCTATGGTTGTAATGGTCTAAAGTTGTTATCACATGATGAAAGTATATCATTTGGCCAGTCAGTACTTAAGTTGACTTTTGAGTGTAGGCTGAACCACCCTTTCTATGTTAAAAATAAAGGCTAGTCATCATTTTACCTAAGCTTGACTATGGTACAACTTGGTATTCCATGTTGTGAAATTCATACTGGAAAGGTCTATCTACCTCCTGGAAAGCCCAATGCCATTAATTTTGATGATTCGGGTGTTTTTGATACTTTTAAAAGCTATTGCTTCATACCTATGGATTATTCTGTCATTTATACGTTAACAGTATGGCTTATCAACATCATGCATCTGGATTCAGTAAAAACTGTGGCTCACCTAGATCATCACAGCTCTCTTCAAGTTCTTTATATGTGTAAGTTGTCCAAAACCACAGCCCCGGGTCTGTGAGTGCCACTTACCCTAATAAGTGCAAAAGACCAATGAATTCCTTCATGTTTTTTGTCAAAAAAAATACAGACTGAATATACTCAGAGGTAGCCAGGGAAAGATAATGGAGCCATAAGTGTGATTCTGGGTGATAGGCGGATGAAAAAGATGAAAACAAAAGGATACATACATTTAGAAGCAAAGGCCTTGTCTGAAGAACAGAAATGTTTAAATCTTGACTGTTGGCTGGGCATGGTGGCTCACGCCCATAAATCCTAACACTCTGTGAGTCCAAGCTAAGTAGTCTGCTTGAACTCAGGAGTTTGACACCAACCTGAGCCAAGAGTAAGATCCCATCTCTACTAAAACAGACAAACTAGCATTGTGATAGGCACCTGTAGTCCCAGCTACTCCAGAGGCTGAGGTAAGGGGATCACTTGAAACTAAGAGTTTGAGGTTGCTGAGCTCTGATGCCATGGCACTCCACCCAAGGCGACAAAGTGAGACTCTGTCTAAAATGAAATGAAATGGCTCAGTGCCTCTAGCTCAAGCAGCTAGGACACCAGCCACATACACTGGAGCTGGCGGGTTCGAATCCAGCCTGGGCCCGCCAATCAACAATGACAACTACAACCAAAAAATAGCTGGGAGTTGTGGTGGGCACCTGTAGTCTCAGCTACTTCAGAGGCTGAGGAAGAGAATCACTTAAGCCCAAGAGTTGGAGGTTGCTGTGAGCTATGATGCCACAGCACTCTACCCAGGGCAACAGCTTGAGGCTCTGTCTCAAAAAAATAAAAAAATAAAAAAATAAAATGAAATAATGAAATGAAAAAATAAAATAAAATAAAATAAAAATAAATCTTGACTATTGGGAAAGGAAAATAACCAATTCAGACTAACAAAAACAGTAAACTAGGATGCTTCTTTTCTTTCTTTTTGAGACAGAGTCTCACTTTGTGGCCTTCTGTAGAGTGCTATGGCATCATAGCTCACAGCAACCTCAAACTCTTATGCTCAAGTGATGCCCTTGCCTCAACCTCCTGAGTAGCTGGGACTATACAGGTGCCCGCCACAATGCTAGTTTTTCTATTTAGTAGAGATGGTGTCTCACTCTTGCTCAGGCTGGTCTCGAAGTTCTCAGCTCAAACAATCCACCTGCCTCAGCCTCCCAGAGTGCTACAATTACAGGTGTGAGCCACCCCACCAGTTCCAGATGCTTATTTTCTTCAGTCCATACTTGGCATAAACATTGTCTGTTAATGGAAGAACAAGGTCTCACCATTTGTCCTGAATTCATGTGACCATAGATACTAATAGCACTAAGTCTTGAAATGATTTAATAATATGAGTGAGGATTTGCTTTTTCCATTAGAGGGTTAATGGGGGCTAAAACTATCAACATTGTAAACCAAATTGCCTTATTTTTCTTCCAAACTTTACATATGTCTATCAGGTAATATAAGTTTAAAAAATGTTATCTATGGTACTTAAGTATGGTAGAAAGAGAGGAGTTTTAAGTTGTACGAAGGGGAATTTAAAAATATGTACCTGCTCTTAATTCATCAGCTTCTTACTTCTTATTAATCTGTATTGTAAACTTGATGGACTGAAACAGAAAAGCTGGGAGTTGGCCTTTCCTCGAGCCGCCACCACATGGCTCAGCATCTGTGCCAAACACAGGCACTTCTAGTGTGGGCAGTGCCAAGGGGCTATCAGAACATGTGGCAGGTGGCTGGTGTCAGGGTCCCAGTGCAAGAGCCACCTGCTGCAGTTCCCATGGCATACTGAGTTTATGCACCAGGTGGCAGCAGCCACCCATAATTTCTAAAAGACACCAGTTCTTAAATAATGGTATTGGAATATAATCACTATAACGGTGCTATCAAAAGTGGACATCACTTATATTTTCTCATCTCATCCCTATGGGTGGGGAAGACTTTGCACTTAGTGGAATGCAACACTGCACTTTTCATTCAACTGTCTAAAATTAGAGCAAATACAGTGGCAACACAGCTGCTTTCGCTCTGAGCTAATTAGAGCTTTTCATGTTATTTACCAAGTAGTGTTACTGGTTATGAACCACAGCTATAAAACTGATTTCAGTTCATAACACTTCATGATGTTGCCCCTAAATTTTGCACACTATATTCTTGTGTACTATTTTAAATAAAATGAAAAAAAAAAGTTGTTTACCTTCGGGAGAAAAAAACTCTAGAAAGCTACCATTTCTTTCTCTACCTTGAATCTGCTGTGATCATTCTGGTATTTGAGGCTTTAACTTTTTTTTTTTTTTGTAGAAAAGGGAGTCTCACTATGTTGCTCCTGCTGGTCTTGAACTTCTGCCTTTCTGTGATCAGCCTCAGAGTAGCTGGGATTACAGGTGTGAGCCACCACTCAATGGTATTTGAGATTTTAAAGAAATGGAAAAAAATTATTTCTTTTATTTAATTCAAAAGTCATTTATTCAGCACCTATCCTGCTGTGAACAAGACAGGCAACAGACCTTTACCCTGCCAATGCTAAGGCCTCCCTAAGCTTCCATTTGACTCCCTCCATCCCAATTTCCACATGGCTGCTTAGTCTTAGTTCTAAACATAAGTCTGATCATGTTGTTCCTCTGGTAATTTCCACTGTCCTCAGGATAAAGTCAACCTCTGAAGGTGTACATGGCTTTTCATAAACTTGTCATGGCCTAAAAGGCCTCTGTCTCATCCCTTGCCACTCTTGCCCTTATCAACTGTCTGCATCCACACTTCACTCTTCAAGGAATGTTGCAGTTTCCCACGAACTTTCTCACAGATTCTCAAGTTGATTCTTTGGCCTCTCCACCTGCTTCTAAAACTTGCCAACTCCTTTAAGATAGTTCTTTAAGGGAGGTAGCTCAGGGGGGTAGGATGCCAGCCCCACATACCGAGGGTGGTGGGTTCGAACACGGCCCCAGCCAAACTGCAACAAAAAATAGCCATGTGTTGTGGCGGCACCTGTAGTCCCAGCTACTCGGGAGGCTAAGGCAAGAGAATCGCCTAAGCCCAGGAGTTGGAGGTTGCTGTGAGCTGTGATGCCACGGTGCCACTCTACCGAGGGCAATAAAGTGACACTCTGTCTCTAAACAAACAAACAAAAAAAGATAGTTCCTTAAATACCTTCCTGATCCCAAACAGATTAGATGCTCCTTCTATGTTTACTCCTCAACATTTGAAAATAGTTTTATCTTTTCAACATTTCTGATTAGTGAATTGCCTGAGCTTAGGAGTTGGGAGACCAACCCCAGCAAGAGTGAGACCCCCATCTCTAAAAAGTAGGTGGCCATTGTGTCAGCTACCTACAGTCCCAGCTACCAGGGAGGCTGAGGCAAGAGGTTCACTTTGAGCCCAGGAGTTTGAGGGTGCTGTGAGCTATGATGCCACTGTGCTCTACTGAAGGTGACAAAATTAAGACTCTGTTTCAAAAACTAAATAATATAATTTTTTATTTAAAAAATGTATGTTCAGAGGGCAGTGCCTGTGGCTCAAAGGAGTAGGGTACCGGCCCCATATGCCGGAGGTGAGGTGACAGGTTCAAACCCAGCCCCGGCCAAAAATTGCAAAAAAAAAAAAAAAAAATATATATATATATATATATATATATGAAGAAAAATATATAAAAGATAAAATGATAGGCAATCACCTACTCCACCAAAGGCAATCACAGCTAAAACTGTGGTCTATTCTCTATGTATACTTTCAAATTCGTATTACATACTGATTTGTAACCTACTCTCTTAACAGCATGTCCTAATCATTTTTGCATGTGAATACAAAAAGATTTAAATCATTTTTACTGACTGTACTATTTTGCACTATGAGTATCAACCAATAAACTCCTTTGATGGGTTGTTAAAGAGTTCTCATTTTTTGCTCATTATATTCTTATCTTAGTTCTATCCTAACATTTTTTTAAGAGACCCTCGATGTATGGTTCATTTTAAAATCCCCATTGCCCATAACTGTGTCTGAGTTTCATCTAAAGCATAAACTTAACTTTCGGGTTAATACTGGAATTTGAAAATCAGACTGTCATCTACAAGCATCGAATGTAGAGCGTTAATTTCTTGAGGTAGTTGCAAACCGTTAATCAAAAAGTCATATAGCTGCCTTAAATTCTTTCTTTTAATTTTTCGTTTTTCTTTCTTCCTTTTTTTTTTTTTTGGAGACAGTTTCACTATGTCGTCCTCGGTAGAGTGCTGTAGCGTCACAGCTCACAGCAACCTCAAACTCCTGGGCTTAAGCGATTCTCTTCCCTCAGCCTCCCAAGTAGCTGGGACTACAGATGCCCACCACAACACATGGCTATTTTTTTGTTGCAGCTGTCACTGTTGTTTAGGTGGCCGGGGCCGTGTTCGAACCGGCCACCCCCGGTGTATGTGGCTGGCGCTGTAACCACTGTACTACGGGAGCCAAGCCCTTAAATTCTTTCTGAAAAAAGCAAGGTAAGTGCAAACGAAATACTGACACCAAGCAACGAATGACTCTGAGAGACGTGTGATCTTCCCCGCGCTGTGGAGAAGGGAGGAAGCATGACCTTGAGACTCCGGCATACAGACCGGTCGCCAGCTTCTCGCGCAAACAGCTCAACCAAAATGAAGCAGGTCGCTGGACACAGAGGCTGCCCGCGGCACGCACTCTCCCGGCCAGGACCACTAGTTTTCAGCTTTTTCCCAGTCCTTGGGATAGGGGGAGGACGGTTCGCCGCGGTCCAGCAGACGACGCGAGGCCCTCCCTCGCGCCTGCGCAGAACCGCCAGCCCTACAGAGACCTGCGTGCGATGGACTTCCGCGCGCACCCACTCACCAGCCGAAGGAGTTAAGTGAAGACGTTTGGCTTGTGAGCTCCAGCACCCAGACCCAAGCACTCCTAAAAAACGTCCCCCGGAGTAGCTAAGGTTGCTGTTTCCTCACATTGCGACAAATGATCCCACTCCTTTTCCGGTCCCTCCGGCAAAACATCCCCAACAGGAAGGTTCCGATACCTACTCTCGTCTGCAGCCGACTTTCATGATGGCAAGTATGTGTGGCTGTTACTTTAACGCTGACATCTTTAACGTTGACATCTAGCAAATTGTGCATGCAACGAAACTGTAAAATGTTACTATTACTATGAACGACCTTGAAAATCCTGTTAAGCCAATTGATGTACGAAAACACTTCAAACCACGCGGTCAAAGTAGACACCAATCATGCCATAACTATGTTATTCCCAACTAGCCCTAGTTCAAATTTACCAGCTGTTTTCTCAAAGACATTTATATTCCTTTAAGACACTGATCCTAAGGCTTAGAATCACAAAAGTATGAAGCACTTCTTTTCTAAGGGTAGTATAGTTTAATCTTTCAAGGCACTCAAATATCATAAGAGGATTAAAAGTTCAAATTTGAAATTTATTTCCTGCAAATGACCTGCTAATACACTGGACAGTGTATACAATATGTAGTAGGAGACTGTTACCAGACTAGGCAAACTTCATTTAGAGCTGGGAACATTGATCCTTTTAACATTTTATTTCTAAATGTACAAAAAGCCTTTCCTTGGATAAGAACAATGATCAATCTCCAACAGTTAAGGCAAAAAATAATTTTATATTTTCAACAGGCAGGGTCAAATTGGTAAAGCTTTCTTAGAATTACTGAATTTTACTACTCAGGAATAGTCTTTCATTTATGGCTCCTTAGCTAAAATATTGACCTCTTCCTAAGAGTGGCTGCAGACTTTTCAGTTGCTATGTCCTCTTCAGAGCGCCTCTCTCCTTAGATACATGACCATCTCTCCATATGAAGGCAGAAAGCTCTGCACAAAAGAAAATTTAGCATGTGTTATATTTGTTGGAGTGACAGATTCAAGGAAAAAGCAAAATGCAAGTATGATAAAATAAAGTTTTAAAAGCTTTATTTAAATACACTTTGAATGCACCACATCTCACTGAGCTTCAGAGCCTTCTCCATTCTCAGCTCCAGAAGAAAAGGGAATTTGTAATTTGCCTTAATATTGACAGGAAGCAAAGGCTTCTTGAACCCCTAGAACTAGTTTGACTAAGCTTTGTGAAACTAGTTCATGTTACTTTTGTATGTACTGTGTAACTAGTACTATGTATCAACAAAAGGCTTTTCCAATGTTAAATAGGAGCTAAGAGTCTTGTTAGCTGCAATGCTGTATAAGGTCATCATTGGAGATTATTTTCCAGATTATGGCTATGGTCTCATCCATAAAGATGTTTTAATACTTTGTAATTCAACTTCATAATTTTATATATTTTTTAAAATTTCAAGTTAAGGGTATACTGCTTCCTTATACAGCTAGATCTTCATCCCTTTGAAATGATATACTATTGTATCCAGTTCAACTAGTTTCCTTATTCACTAAAAAATTCTACATTAAGTTGGTAAAGTTAGAATAATTTTATAATTTATACTATCAAATCTGTGGCAGATTTAACCAATCTGTGCTTACAGAAACACCGTGTGGATACCTGATAAATTTCTATGGTATAAACATAACTCATGTACTATTTCAAAAGGTAATTAAAAGCCCATTTTCTCTTTAGATTTCAGACATGATAGGCAATTCTACTTGAAACCGTAAACCTAAAGGGCTAGCCGTCTTCAAGACCTTAAAGATAAATTCCTCCCTTATGCAACTGAAGAGGTTGAAGCTCAGTCACACAGTGGTTTGCCTAAAATACATCAAGTAGCAAAGCCAGGTCAATCCCATGCACTTCCATTAAACTGTACAATGACACATCACTTAGGATATTTTCTGAGAAACTTGTTAGGCAATTTTGTTGAGGTGCGAACATCATAGAGTGGACTTACATAAACCTAGATGGCAAAACCTATTATGCACCTAGGCTACAAATCTGTACAGCATGTTACTGTACTGAATACTGTAGACAACATGTATTTGTGTCCCTAAACATAGAAAAGATGCAGTAAAAATACCATACTATACTCTTATGGGACCACTAAACATTGTTATGTGGCAGATGAATGTACTTAATACATTTTAGGAACTAAAATGAAAATATTTTAATTTGTGTGCGAGGGGGAAAAAAACTAAAAACCCCACAAAACTCGGTTTAAATGTGAAGATTTCCATAAGGCAATACTACGAGGACTTTGGACCTAATGACTTCCATGTAAAAATTCCCAAATATATAAAAACTTTCTTACTACAATTATACTTCCTGTGTTTTTTTTTTTAATCAAAATAACTCAGGCACTAAAAATTTACATTTTTAGTAAATAACTCAGGCACTTAGGAAATTTACATATTTGGTATTACACCATTAAAAATGTACAGTGAAAAAGACATTTTACAATGGCAGAAAAAATATACACTGAGATTCCACACCAATCTTTATTTATATTTTGGGGCCTGAAACAAATCTTATAATTACCTCTTTGAAATTACATTTTATTTCATTAATGGTGTGGTTCACCACCACCCCACCCCCCACTCCACAAAAACAAGTATGATTAATACACTAGAACCTCTGGAAGAAGACATTTTTATTAACCAATCCAGACCAATGATTGCTCAAAATTGAATTGAATATATTCATTTTCTAGTGGAGTCATTTTAGAAAAATTTCATAACCAAATCACAAATCTAATTGACTTATGTGTAAGTTTTAGCATTCACATTCTTAAATCATGGAGGCCCTATTTTATAAAATCTTACCACTCAAGGTAAATTCTACATCACGTCAAGAAAATAATGAATTTCTAAATTTTCAATAAAAATCTGAAAAATTCAAATATGAATTATAACACTCATGTATCTAATAATCACAAACACCATGACGGGTAAAAGAAAAATCTACAGATTTAACTGATAAAAAGCTTGCAAATTATGGCAGAATAAATAAAACTGTCAAATACTACTTTTGGATCTAGTTCACATCCTGCCCCAAAATGTGCGTATCATAGCCAAAAGAATTTTTCTGTAATATTTTATTTTGAAAATATTTCACTTCAAGATTGATCTAAAAAACATTTTAAGATATGAAAATGTTATACAACTTATCTATTACAAATTAATGAGATAATCCTGCAATTAGGTACATTGTGTTAACTCACCTACATAAAAAATATTGCACATTTTCCTTTGTCCCCAGATGTAACTGATGCCTACACTATATAGAACTCCAAACTATTTTAGAGCTATTCTGTGCAATGTCATCTTTATAAATATCAGAACTAAATGCACTGTAAACAGCCAGTTTGGTAAACATGCATTTATTCACAGTTGATTTATTTCCTCTAGATAAATGCATAACTACTCAAAATTATATAAGAACCTATGGAGAGGTACAAGAGCACACTGTACAAAATATTTCTATCTTCTTTTTGAGAGAACACTGATCTTGGCAAAAATTTGGTATTATTTTTAAAATGAACTATTGCTGGTAAAAAGGCGTATTTTAAAACTTCTGTGTCTGTACCTGCTTTTTTTTTTTTTTCTTCTTAAAACTTAGAAGCATTTGTTTTGGGAAATTAATCTATTACTGCATAAATGAGTAATCATATAAAAATGGACCCTGAAAGCAGTTGAGCACTTAAGTTAAAATGCCTTGAGAGCCCAGCACTCAATACTCATGATCATAATTTTAAGAAACTGATAAAACCAGAGTACTTTAATGTTAGGAAATTGACACAAACCTGCATTCCTGCACATACAGCATTCCTCTATTGAGTTGAGGGTCATATTATACTTTAAAAATATAAATAAATATATTGAATCATGAGTCTTATTTCTATAATAAAGTGTTTAAATAATGCTTTTAAAACAGAAGTGGATGAGTGTAGAATATAGTTCCAGACTTGACTGTTAAAGTCAAATACAATTGTTCCTTACAAATAACTCAATGGGTGTACTGACTTGATTGACTGCAGCGACTGCATTTTACAAGAGAGAACCACACTTTATACACATAAAGAATATATTACTGGAAAATCCCCCAAATAGAAAAGTTTAGAAAACTGTCAAATGCTTCCAAATGAAAAGTAAAGATCTGATTTCTAGCCCTCTTCCACGCCCTTAAAGTTGGAATTTGACAAAAGTTCATGGGTACAATTTACAAACTTTGACAAACTAAATTAAAACCATTTTCTTTGGGGGTGGTAAGAGGAAGTACCTTTAAAACCTGTTATACAAAATTCCAGCTGCCTTTTTATAAAAGTACGTTCCTTAGACTGAAATCATAAAATTAAGGTGCAAGAATTTAACAAAAATGAACTAAAGAGCTTTATTGACGTCACAGTACATTCAAGAATAATTTTAAGAACATTACAGCTGAAAGAGAATGGCATGTTTATAGTCTTATTATGCACTATTTTTTTTGAAAAAAAATGTAATACAAAGAAATCCTATTAAGTAACTTGGAGCAGCATTGAAAAAAGTACACCTATTTACAGATTTAAAAAAAAAAAAAAAAAAAAAAACAACTCTGGTTTCACCTACACAGCCACAATGTGCCTCTATAATGAGACAAGCCCTTAAAACTCATGGAATTTTTTTAAACAACATCAATGGCATTCTTGCCACATCATTCCTCAGCGTTTACGACGGGGAGGGGTTGCTGATCTGAAAAAAAAAAAAGGGAAAAGACAAAATTTAAAAATAAAAATGTATTTTAAACAAAAAATATGCAATTTTAAATAAATAATATTATATAGGATTTCTAACATTATTTAACACTATGATTATTTATCAAGTACCAAACTGAGTTTATTAAAGAGAGAGAGAAAGGACACTTTCAACTTTGAATAAATTCAGTCAATTTTTTTTAAAAATCAGACAAAATACTTTAAAAAGTATACTACCTTGATCGGGACTTAGACTTGTGTTTGCGGCTTGCCTTCTTACCAGACCTTTGAGATTTCTCCACGGATCGCGATCGACTATGTTTAGGCTTCTTAGCCTTCTTTTCTTTGCTACTTCCTGGAGATTCAGAACTGCTCCTTCCACTAGAATCAGAGCCTGAATGTTTTTTACTATCTTTGGTAGTACTTTTCTTGCTATCTTGTCTAGAATCATGTCTTATGATTTTAACAGATATAGAACCACTCCTAGAGAATGTTCTTTCGCTTTCTCGTTTCCTTTTTAACCTATCATCTTGACTACTGAATTTAAAGTCTTTTTCTTCCCTTTTTTGTTTCTCTTTCCTTTTATCCTGTTCACGCTCCCTTTCCTTATCTTTCTTTTTCCTATCTTTATCTATACTTCGACTCCTCTCCTTTTTTCTCTCTTGTTCTTTAGCCTCACCTTTATGCTTATGACTGCTCCCACTAAGATTTCCACGTTGATCATCAATTTTACGCCTATCTCGACTCCTACTGCGACTGGAACGATTGGTTCGTCTATCCCTCGAGCGACTTCTACTTCTACGCCTCTCTCGGGAAGGACTCCGATTTCGCCGTCTTTCTCTTTCAAGGCTACTTCTATTAGATCTCCTCCTATCTCTTATCTTTGCCCTAGTCCTGCTGCTCTCTATTTTAATTCTGCGAGAGTAGCTTCTACTCCTGCTGCGTCTAACTTTCATTGTTGGAGATCTGCTCCTGCTATGTCTCTTTTTCCTCTTAGGAGAAGATGACCTAGAAGAAGTACGACTACTACCTGAGCTAGAACTGTATGAAGAGCTAGAGACAGTACTGCTAGTACTACTGGTTCTGCTGTTGCTACTGGAACTACCACTACTAGAACTTCCTGATCTACTCCTTCCTTGTTTCTCTTTTTCTTTATGCTCCTTTTTTGGTTCTAAATTTGATATTTCATTTGGAGTTCTCTTCTTTTCATTAACCACATCACCGTCTGCTTCTCTTGCTTCTAGTAGCGATAAACTATTTTGCTATTTTGGCATAAATTAATTCATCTCTTTTGTACCCCTTTCTTTTTGTTGCTTTTCTTATTAAAAATAAATACAAAAAAAAAAAAAAAAAAAAAAAAGGTTAAGAAAATTCAATGTAAAATGAAAGAATCCCATACTACCAAATTTTAAGCTAACAGAAATAGTGAAAGCCACATAAATAATCAATTTTTTCCAGGAGCTACATTAAAAAATAAAGAGATAAAAATTAATTTAATATTTTATTAACCCAACATGTAAAAAAATTATCATTAAACACATAATGAATTAGAAAGAATAACAACATTCTAATGGGTTTTTTTCGTGTAGAATCTTCAAAATCTAATATATATTTTTATTCCCACATTTCAATTACCCACCCACTACATATTAGTTACTCTCCCGGACAGTGTAATAATAGAGTATCAAAATGTAGAAGTGGGCTAGGTGCCTCTAGTTCAGTGGTTAGGGCGCTGGTCACATACACCAGGGCTGCCGGGTTCAAACGCTGTCTGGGCCAGCTAAACAACAATGACAACTACAATAAAAATAGCTGGGTGTTGTGACGGGCACCTATAGTCCCAGCTACTTGGGAGGCTGAAGCAAGAGAAAGGCTTAAGCCCAAGAGTCTGAGGTTGCTGTGAGCTATGACACCACAGCACTCTACCAAGGGCAACATAGTGAGACACTGTCTCAAAAAAAAAAAAAAAAATAGTAAAAGTGCATATTAAGCAAGAAAGAAAACATTTCTCTTTGTCTAATTAAAGTCCTTTAAAGATAAATAAGTGAATTTACAGAGAATTTTAAACTATTAACTCTAACTCAATAGTTATCTTTCAAATTGTCAGACAAGACTATTTAAAGAAGAAATTCTAAACAAATACCTTTTTCATGATTCCTAAGTATTACTGTATAAACTCTTAAAAACTGTATTCACATAAAGCATTTTATTTATTATTATTTTTTTAAGAGACAGAGTCTCACTTTGTCACCCTCTGTAGAGTGCTGTACCATCACAGCTCACAGCAACTTCCAACTCCTGGGCTTAGGCGATTCTCTTCTCTCAGCCTCCCGAGTAGCTGAGACTACAGGTGCTCACCACAACGCCTGGCTATTTTTTTGTTGCAGTTTGGCCGGGGCCAGGTTCGAACCTGCCACCTTCAGTATATAGGGCTGGCGCCCTAGTCACTGAGCCACAGGCGCCGCCCACATAAAGCATTTTAACTAAAAAACTAGGTCTCTATTACCCTTAAATATCCTACTTAACAAATTACTTTTTAAAAAGCATACTTAGATGGAAGAAAGCATGTCCATTACTTTTTCATTATTTTTTATTTATTATTATTTCAGATTAATATGAGAGTAAGAACAATTAGATCACAATATTTGCATTTGTTGAAGCATATTGTTTTTTATTTTTGAGACAGGTTCTTACTCTGTCACCTGGCCTACAGTGCAGCGTTATCATCATGGCTCACAGCAACTTCAAACTCCAGGCTCAAGCGATTTTTCTGCCTCAGTCTCCCAAATAGCTGGGACTACAGACAGCTTAAAAATATAAGACAGCTTAAAATTTTTTTGGAGATGGGATCTCACTACGTTGCTCAGGCTGGCCTCAAACTCCTGACCTCAAGAGATCTTCCTGCCTTGGCCTCCCCAAGTACTAGGATTACAGGTGTGAGCCACCACACCCTGGCTGCTGAATTACTTTTCAATAGTTTTACAGTTTTTTTTTGGCCGGGGCTGGGTTTGAACCCGCCACCTCCAGCATATGGGGCCGGCGCCCTACTCCTTTGAGCCACAGGCACCACCCTCAATAGTTTTACAAATACATTTTATTTCCTCATTCGAAAAGTCTTTTTTACTTCAAGAATTTTAGCAAGAAATAAAAATGTCCTAAATACCTATGGCTCCTAAAACAAACAAAATATTATAACCTTAATTTCAGTTATATCGCATGCTATTTATAATTTAGCCTCAATTCTATCCTTTGATATTTTTAGGTTTAAAAAGTAAAAAGAAATACAAAACTGGACAAAATCTACGTAAGTCTAAAAGGTATACCTTCCATTTGTTTATCATGTAATAGTTGCTGTTCTTTTTCTTTTCTCCAAAAAGCTTCCTGTTTTTGCCGGATTCGGTGCCGTAATTCTTCATCATCAGTGTCAGATGACTCAGAGCCTCTGTCACTCCTCTCATCTTCACTGTCTCCTGATCCATAACCACCCAGTCCACCTGTGTGCATAAAGCTCAGTCTATCATATGAAAAAATTATACTAAGCATTAAAAACGTTTTAAGGTCCGAGAAGAAAGGTCATTTCTTTTTTCATTGCCTTTTCCTGGAGGAATATGCTTACTTGGGGTGGGGAGAAGTATAAATTCAAAGGCTTAGGAATTCACAGAACCCTCAGACAATGGTTACTTAGTATCTTCTTCTTTGGTTAATATTTCATATATTTCACCATAAAGGAATCATGATAATAGGTTTGTTTTACTGTCCATACTAACCAATGAAATCATTTAATAGGGCAGTAACAAAGCCTCACTAAAGCTTAATCAATTCAACTACCTTAATAAAATTTACAATGAAAAAAATAAAATAAAATTTACAATGACCCTGAAAGTATTTCTAAACTTAACTCATTGTTCGAAGTTTAGAAATCCCAGGAAGTATGCTAAGCATTTTTTTGCTAAAAAAATTAGAATATTGTATTTTGCACTGGCACAGAAGTGATACACTACTGAAACTACTCCCCACCCTGAAGTAATTTAAATACTCATAACAAAACCATACGGACACTTGGTTCTACCCATTTCTCTTGTTCCTATTCAACAAGATGTAAAAAAGGCAAATTCAAGCTTTTACAGCCTTGATTATATATACCATGCAAATAGCAAATTATGAACACATCACTACTGTTACCTATAATAAAATAAACCCTTTCTTCTATGTTAAAATTTGACTTGGTGCAATGCAATCTATATAAAAGTTATTAAAAGCATTAGTGTTTAGGTTCTTCCCTGAGGCATGTATGCAATTCTGAAAGTGAGCGTAGATACTATCTATCGTGGCTAAATTATAACTATTAAGTACAAATTATATGTGTATATATATCATCTTACATTGGAGCAATTAATGAGGAAATCCACCATTACAACTTGCCCCAATAAACTATGAATTAGCCATTATATTTATAATATTCCCACTGTGAATGGTTTAGTCAAAAAAAAAAAAAAAAAAAAAAAAGGCAAATCTTTTATTGGCTCTTATAATCCTAGAAGCTAGGATTTTAAACTGAGTAGGAATAGTACACTTTCAAAACAGAACATGTAGAGAGACAATGTAAGTGTGATTTTCCCATTAGGCCCTCTCACAAATAAGGAGAACACTTACCGAGTCCAGTGAGGGAAGCCAGTGCACTGGACTGTGCCAGCTGTTTTGCAGGAGCTTTGTATCACATCAACAACAGGAACAACATGTTAACACAAATAGCCACGATTTCATAGTCATGAGAGTCTATGGTATTGTTAAATCTACTACTATTGCTGCTTTGTGGGGAGAGAAGAAACATTAAAAACACAACATTCATTTTAAACCAGTAGCATGTCTGGCTTTGAAATTATAATTCTGATGTGAGCTGAAATTGGTTTATAAGGAGGAAAAATGTTGACCACTACTATATCTGTATTTCTATTTCACAGATATTTAATTTTTGTTTTCAATACATTTTTAAAGTGTTACTAAAAATATGGGGATCACTTGCATCTGTAAGAATTGTAACCGGTAAACTGTGAAAACCATAGGTTCATAATTCAAAATTAGTGAAAATTAATTGTATGAGAAGTCTTACACCAATACCATGGTATCTTAAAAAAAAAAAAAGTGAAACAAATTGAATGTCAGGAATTTTCCAGAATACTTTTTAGAGGACAACATTATGATTGTGAATTTGTACTCAGGTACATCAGATAGAACAAAAATATTTGTATAAGTTTAATAAGGTGCCTACAAATCTAAACTTTCCCAAATAGTTAAAACATGCAAGAAGAGAATATTCAACTATCTGATAGTAATTCAACAAGGACAACAACAAAAAAAAAGTCCAAAATAGTCACCAAAAACAAAATATCCCCAGGAAAACAAAACCAATTAACACCCACAATATACCTTTCGTTGCTTTCCTGTGTGCATCCTTGGCTACATAATAAATTTCTTCATCTGTGACATCCAGTAGAATTTCAGTCAGAAGCATTTTTGTCAGTAACATCTAAAAAAGATTATTTTATATACTATTTCTAATTATATTTACTAATATACTTTGACATTTTCAAAAATTTAAGATGCAAAGCCATTTATAAAACGTTTTAAGAGATCAGATCAGCCATGCCAAGCAAGAGAATATCTCATACATTATTCTAAAATACCAAAACATTAAAGAAAATCTCAAGGCTCAGCAACCATAGCTCAAGCGGCTAAGGCACCAGCCACATACACAAGAGCTGGTGGGTTTGAATCCAACCCAGGCCTGGACTGGGCTGGATTTGAACAGAACAATGACAACTATAATGAAAAAATAGCCGGGCCTTGTGGTGGGTGCCTGTAGTCCCAGCTACTTGGGAGGTTGAGGCAAGAGAAACCCTTAAGCCCAGGAGTTGGAGGTTGCTGTGAGCTGTGATGCCACAGCACTCTAGGTAGGGCAACAGCTTGAGGCTCTGTCTCAAAAAAAAAAAAAAAAAAATCCAAGATCATTTGGAACAATAAAATTATGAATTTATCTATATAGTAAAGCCATTAAATTCTTCTAGAGATAAAACATTTTAAAAAGTCCCCACAAGCTCAGTGCCCATAGGTCAGTGAGTAGTGAGCCAGCCACATACACAGAGGCTGGCGGGTTCAAGCCTGACCCAGGCCTGCTAAACAACCCCAACTTCAAGCAAAATTAGCCGGGTGCTGTAGCGGGCACCTATAGTCCCAGCTACTTAGGAGGCTGAGGCAAGACAATCACTTAAGCCCAAGAGTTGGAGGTTGCTGTGAGCTGTGATGCCACAGCACTCTACCGAGGGCAACATAGTTAGACTCAAAAAAAGTCCCTAATAAAAATTTCTATAGGTGTTTTTAATCTACCAAATATTCCTTCATTTAATAATATTAATAAACAGTACAAATTAGTATAAGTCACTTCTCAGCATTAGGTGAGAAATCTGAGGGAGGAAAAAAACAAGAAAAATGAGGAAAAGGATGTTACTTAATTCTACCGGATGAAGAAGTCTTTTTATTTATTTATTTATTTTTTGAGACAAAGTCTCACTCTATTGCCCAAGGTTGAATGACACAGCACTGGCATCGTAACAATCTCAAACTCAAAAGCAATCCTCCTGCCTAGGCCTCCTGAGTAGCAGGGACTTACAGCATCTGCCACAATACCATTTTTTTCTATTTTTAGTAGAGACCAGCCTCACTCGTGCTCAAGCTGATCCTGAACTCCTGAACTGAAGAGATCCTCCTGCCTCAGCTTCCCAGAGTGCTAAGATTACAGACATGAGCCACATCGCCTGACCAAGTCCTTTCATTTTTAATTATGGTAATCTACTAATAAACTATAACAGAACCATTAAGAGTTAACATATACTAGAGGCTGAGGCAAGGGAACTGCCTAACCCCAGAAGTTGGAGGTTGCTGTGAGCTGTGTGACGCCACAGCACTCTACCATGAGTGATAAAGTGAAACTCTGTCGCTACAAAAAAAAAAAAAAAAAAAAAGTTAACATTATATAAAACGGGGAGTACGCCTGAAATAACAGAGGGACTCTAGCTCAACAACTGTCTGAAACTGTAGACTAAGTCCCTTAGGCTCTGGGCTCCAGATTACTCATCTATTAAAATGAGAGGAACTGCATCAGCTTCTAAATACATTTCAAAGATCCAGTCTTTCAATACAGGAAACACATGATATTATTACATTCCTAATCTCAGAAAATGGCAATACACATATACATTATACTTAATAAAGACTTTGAGAATTCTTACAAGGAGGAATACGTTCAAGTGTCTAAGCCTCATGCTTCCCAACCTGAATTTTCTATATGAATTCTTTCAACTTTTCTTGGCATTTCTATTTAAAAAGCACACACTTAAAAAAAAAATAATAGAACAATTAATGTTCTTGGGTCTCGTAGAAAAAAATGTTTAATCACAACACCGGTATCAGGAAACGGGCTCCAAAACTGCTTTATAGTTTGTGATCTTGTATTTTAACTGTTACCTAAATTCCACAGACATTTGTGCAGCAAATTTACATATGAATAAACATTTAAACTCTTTCAGAGTATTCAGCTTAAATGTTTAAGACACTCAAGCAATAGTTTAAAAAACTATATAAATAAATCCTTGCACATTATAAGAAACTTAACATTCTACCATTTACCATTTGATACTCTTTCTCTTCTTCAGTCATCTCTGGTTCGCTTTGCTCTTCTTGAGGAACTGGTGATGGACTTCTGGTGACTTTCCCACTACTTGCAGCCTCAACATTTTCATTGTCTTCATCTTCTTCATCACTATCCTGTAAGAATAGTATGATAGCCCAAATTAATGTTATGTAGTAGAATATCCTTATCTTTCATATCAAAAATTTAAAGCTCCAAATTAAAAAATCTACAAAACAGAAACTGCTCTCCAAATCTTTGTATACAGATTTCATTTGACTAATTAGAAAGTTTAAATTACCTGGAAAGACATGTTAAAATTACAAGATAGCTGATGGCAACCAATTATTTTTTCAATTGTCTTTATTTCCCTAATCACTTTCTACCTTATTTTGTAAATAATGAGGAAAACATACCTCATCAGCAGTGGTTTTAAAATAAGTAGCTTGTAGAACTTTGGATACAGCCCACAGACATGTATTATTCAGTATAACGTTTACTGCTATATACAGAGGATGCCCCAAAAATGTATACACATTTTAAGGAAGGTAAAAAATGTATTAAAATTGTAATACTCGAATCACATTTTACTTTGGCAATTATAAGAGATACAAGATACAATATACAAGATAACCAACAACAATAAGTATGACAATTTTAATATAGTTTTTTTTCTTTCTTAAAATGTGTATACATTTCTAGGTACCCTCTGTATTTGTATATACATAAGTGTGTGTGTATGCTATTTACCTAAAATTGTGTAACTTTAAATGAGGAAATCTCTCATCAGTTCTAAGGTCTCAGCTAGCCCTAAAACTTACTTTTCAGCTACATAAGAAATGAGGTCTACTTCAAATTGAGGCAATGACAAGAGTCTGTCCCTGTCTTGCACACTTTTAGGTTTCAGTATTCAGAGCTAAAAGTATCTCACAGTCACTCTTAACAACTTTACTGAGTAAAAAGCAAGATGACCACCTGAAGCAGGTGGAAAAATATATGTAACACAAGCCCAAAGGCAATTGGAAGGAAAAGAGGATAGTCTCCAATTTTTTTGACAGTTAAAAAATAAAAAAGGTAAAGTTTAGTAGCATTTTTGTTTTGTTTTGTTTTTTTTTTTATTTTCATAACATAAAAGAACAAAAAGATACAGCTTTGGCAATGGGTTTTGAGGTAAAAGAAAAGTAGTTTATGGAATTGAAGCAAAACCCACGCCTGCCAGTATCTAGCTACCTACTCTCATTTCTAAAGCAGAAAACAGCCTTGGCAGAAAGACTCATTTCATGAGTTATATACCAGCCAGTGCTGTGGCTGTCACACCATCTAGCAGAACATCACTGCTAAATAAAAAAGTTCCTAAACTATTCATGCCATCTACTGAACAAAGACTTGAAACATTACTTTTAGCACTCATGTCAAAAACAATTATTACATCCTCAGGTATAAGTATATATTAAAATATTCATAAAAAGCAGATTTCTTTCTCTATTGCCATTTTAATGTAGTTTTGTTTTATAATCCACCACAAGGGAGTTGAATGTACCACAAATAATGAATATACACAGGTTTATCAAAATAAGACCTATCCAGCAACCCATGAAACTCTCTTTCTGGAACAAAATGTTTATAGACCCATTGCTATCCTGCCTTTTTTTTTTTTTTTTGGTGACAGAGTCTCACATTGTTGCCCCAGAAGAGTACAATGACATCACAGCTCACAGCAACTTCAAACTCTTTGGCTCAAGAGATCCTCTTGCTTCAGCCTCTCAAGTAGCTGGGACTACAGGCACTTGCCACCACGCCTGGCTAACTTTTCTATTTTTAGTAGAGATGGGGTCTTGCTCTTGCTCATGCTGGTCTTACACTCCTGAGTTCAAGAAATCCATCCACCTCAGCCTCCTAGACTCCCCTCTCTTTCTTTTCCTTGTTCCATCTTCACTAATGCATACATAAAAACATAATCCCTAATATACTTACTGAATTTTAGAAACATTAATAAGACAAAATTATCACATTTCATGTCAGGGGAAAGCTACTTACAAATTTACTTCTCTGAGGCAAACGAGGGCCATCTCCTCCTTCAGCATCCTCTGTGGCCTTCTTTTCTTTTTTGGACAACTGTGAACGTTGTTGTTCCATTCTCTCTTTCTCCAACTTCTTCTGCTTTTCACGTTCCATTTTTTCAAGACCTTCACGAATCCAAGCTGGAAGAGTCCTGCGTTTTACTGCATCTGTTTTACATGGAAAAAATAAATTACCGTATATACTCGAGTACAAGCTGAGTTTTTTCCGGCACAAAATTTGTGCCGAAAAACCCAAACTCGGCACAAATTTTGTGCCGGAAAAAACTCGGCTATACTCAAGTATATACGGTAAGTAAAACTCACAATAAACACGAGAGGTCCTTATTCTTGAATTTCTAGAATTGTGAGTAAATTGAAAAAAAAAAAAGCAACCAATTAAACATCATGCCTCTTATTTTTTTTGAGACAGAATCTCAAGCTGTTGCCCTGTGTAGAGTGCCATGGCATCATCATAGCTCACAGCAACCTCCCAACTCTTGGGCTCAAGCTATCCTCTTGTCTCAGCTTTTCTACTTTTAGTAGAGACACAAGTCTCGCTCAGGCTGGTCTCAAACTCATGACCTCAGGCAATCCACCTGCTTCTGCCTCCCAGAGTGCTTGGCCCATCATACTTTTCTTAAAAACCATTACTTTTAATAACAGGAGGGAACACTGTCCTAATCCAATTTGACAGGACACAATGAAAGTACATTAAGTCTCTCATTTATTTTTATTTTATTTTACATACATTTTTTGAGACAGAGTCTCACCTTTGTCACCCTCAGTAGAGTGCTGTGGCAGGTGCCTGTAGTCCCAGCTATAAGGGAGGCCAGCGTAAGAGAATCACTTGAGCCCAAGAGTTTGAGATTGCTGTGAGCTGTGACACCACAGCACTCTATCAAGGGCAACATAGTGAGACTCTGTCAAAAAAAAAAAAAAAAAAAGGTTCAAGAACACTGCTGTTTTTAAAAATTAAAATTTTCTGCCATGGATGACGCCTGTGGCTCAGTGGGTAGGGTACAGGCCCCATATACCAAGGGTGGCGGGTTTGAAACAAACTGCAACTAAAAATAGCCAGGCATTGTGTCCCAGCTACTTGGGAGGCTGATACAACAGAATCACCTAACCCCAACACAACAGAATCACCTAACCCCAGGAGTTGGAGGTTGCTGTAAGCTGTGACACTACAGCACTCTATGTAGGGTGATAAAGTGAGACTCTGTCTCTAAAAAAAAAATTTCTGACATAACACTTAAGGAAAAGTGAAGTAATCAAAGGAAAATTAATCTAGCAGCAGTATATCAGATAAACTGAGTAGACAGAGACCAGAGACAGAGAACAATTAGGGGCTTGCAACGGAGTCAGACTCATATAACCACAAAATGCACTGAAATGCCAACGAAAAAATTAATAAGATGCTATGGCCATTATAAATTTACATCTCCTAATAAAATCTGGAGTTTAAGGCAAAAATTTAAAGAAAATTATTCAAAACTTTTTATATTGCAAGACCTTTTTTTTTTTTTTAAGTTTAAATTTGTGACTATAAAATAACAGGGTTTTACTTATTTATTTTTTTTGAGACAGTCTTTCACTTGATTACCCTTGGTAGGGTGCTGTGGCATCTTAACTCACAGCAACCTCAAATTCTTGGGTTCAAGTGATCCTCTTGCCTCAGCCTCCTAAGTAGCTGGGATAATAGGTGCCCGCCACAATGCTAGGCTATATTTATTAGAGACGGGGTCTCACTCTAGCTCAGGCTGGTCTCAAACTTATGAGCTCAGGGAATCTATCTGCCTCAGCCTCCCATGTGCCGGGATTACAGGCTGAGCCACTATAGCTAAAATAACAGGGTTTTAAAGTATTGATTCCTAACATATTGAAAGTATTACAACAATTTAAGGGGTGGTGCCTGTGGCTCAGCAGGCAGGGCACTGGCTCCATATACCGACTGCGGCGGGTTCAAACCCGGCCCTGGCCAACCTACAACAAAAAAATTAACCGGCGTTGTGACAGGGCGCCTTGTAGTCCCAGCTACTCGGGAGGCTGAAGCAAGAGAATCACCTAAGCACAGGAGTTGGAGGTTGCTGTGAGCTATGTGATGCCACGGCACTCTACCAAGGGCGACAAAGTGAGACTCTGTCTCTACACACACACACAAAAAAAAAGAATTTAAGAAAACAAGACAATGGCCAGGCATGGTGGTTCATGCCTATAATTCCAACACTTTGGGAAGCTGAGGTGGGAGGATCTCATGAAGCCAGGAGTTTGAGACCAGCCCGGGTAACATAGTGTGAACCCATCTCTATAAAAAATATTTAAAAATAAAATAATAAAATAAGACATCATTTTTGTATGATAAGTAAGTCATGCCAATTGTGGTTTACTAAACTTAGTTTAATAGCTACCAATTTGTGGAGGCTCTTGCTTCACAGGCAGTGCAATAGGTGAACGCTGCCGATCCCTGAATGATGATGGCCTTTCTCTTCGGTTCTGGGGAGGTGCTGGAGGTCCTGGAGGTCCTGGTTGCCAATAAGGAGGATGAAATCCACCTTGCGGTGGACCAAAAGCAGCCCCATGCTGAAAGAGTATTGCAGTTTATTTTTCTTTACATTAAAACAATACACTCTCTGGGACACACGTGTGTTATGAACTGGGACAGTAGAAATCCATGTGTGCAGCAAATCCAAGAATTCCATGGTTCTAATATCCACCGATACTTCTGTAGCCCCAAGAACCTAGGTTTTCTTAAAAAAGATTTTCTCCTTATGTCAATGCAAACAGCCTTCTAATAGTCAGCTGATAAACTATTTTCAAGAAGTATAGAGCAAGATACATAATAACTTGTGGATTCTGAATCCATTTATAAACTAGTACTATCACCATTTAGACAACAAATAAATGTTAACTTTTCCTTAACTAGAAAATCCTGGAATTTTTTTTCTCAATTTCAACTTCCTGCTTATAGTGAACTAAAGTTATTTCATAATCTTGAAAGACATTATTTATAAGCAATGACATAATCATATTAAATATTTTTTGCAATTTTGCTATTTTCAGGGCCTTTTTTAGGCCAGTTGCCATTAGAATTGTCTTGTTAGAGCAGCACCTGTGGCTCAAGGAGTAGGGCACTGGCCCCATATACTGGAGATGGTGGGTTCAAACCTGGCCCCAGCCAAAAACTACAAAAAAAAAAAAAAAAAAAAAGAATTGTCTTGTTAGCATGGGATCTAGCAAATAGAAGTGGGGTAAGTAAAAGTTCCCTGCCACTACAATTATTCAAAAACAGAAAAAAAAACTGTCATATCTGTATATCAGGTATGAGTATATAAGTATCTGAGTATGTATTAAGGAGAGATTTATTGTCTTAGGGTGGATATTACATGCCCTATCTACTCTACCCGAGAATTAGTAAAATAACGTGTGAGTCTTTTCAATTTTTTTAATTATGATAGCACAGTTATGAGGTAACAACTGCCATCAGTTATTTCAAAATGACACCTAGCACTGTAATTTAAGGGTAGACCTTGGCAAAGGGGATAAAGAAAACAAAGGCCCACATAATTACACTATTTTCCATAGAGTTCTATGTCCCTAGGAATGAATTGGATGCTACAAAGGAAATTATGTACAATTCCATTAACATGTCATGTCAGAATGGAAAAAAAAAAAACGACAGTAGAAAAACAGTCACAACTCTACAAAGCAGAAGGAACTGCACTTAGGAAGATGTTCATGTGCTTTATTCATGTCTTACTCATAATCTATTAATATTATTGATAAATAATATATTCAACTACTGTGTATTTTCTAACTTTTATTTAACATTTAAAGATACCATATTGAAATTATAGATTAGAAAACAAACCATCATATAGCTATTGCACTTATACATTTTTCATTTTATCCAAATTTCCCCCTAATAATCCTTTACACCATTTTCCTAATGGTGTACATTGTTTACCAAATAAAAAATGAGAAAACAAAAATCTTATGATTTTAATTCTCAAAAATGGATAACTTTTCTGAGACATAGCGTGTGCTTATCTGTACAAGTCTGAAAAGTGAAACACATATCTTAGGTATTCTTGATGAGATACTTCCAAAGAATGGATTACGTGCACATCTACAATATTAAAACAACAAAATATCTTTCACCTGATAGTCAAACTGGTTCACTGGCCCCACTGCAAAATTATCGGGTGGTCCACCAAAGTTGTGATTGTTCTGGTTAAATATATGCCTGCTGTCAGGGGCAAATTCCCCACTGTCCTGACTGTTGCTGTCTTCAGAAGGAGGAACAATGTCCATTGGGCCTGGTGTTGGTGGCATCCATGGCTGATCTGGAGGGGGGTGTGGGGGTTGCTGATGCATTCCCCATTCTATTTAGGATTCAGGCATAAAAACATTCAACAGGGGGTTATAACAAAATAAACACAAAATTTTAAGATCTCAAGAAAGCTACATTTTTCAGTAAAGTAAATATACTATGACTTCTTGGTCAAACCCTTTCGTACATTTAAAAAATAAACAATGAACTACACTGTCTTATAATTCAAATGAGCTAATTCCACTTGAATTCACACCCTAAACAAATGGAAACCAAATGCTCAAAATTATGTTTAATGATAGTTAACAAAATCCAAGCAATCTTTTGTTGAATTTTTCTATTTTTGCTTAGTACAATGCCACAAAAATAATACCTTGAGAGTTTATATAATTTGTTTCTTCCATGAACAACATTTATCCTCACAACATCCCTGTGAGGTAGGGAGAAATCAGGTATTATTTTTGCCAATTTCAGGAAGGGAAATTGAGGCACACAGAGGTAAATCATTTGTCCAGGGTCACAAAGAAAGCCAGAGGAGTAAAATTGGGAGGTAGGGATGCCAGGATAAGTCATATATGAACCTGAACTTGGGAACTAAAACATTTTCAAACTTGGGGAAATTAGGCTTTCAAAAAAGTTAGAAATGAACCACCTCACAGTATCAAACATTAGAATTATGTATCTTTTTAATAGTGAAGACAGGGGACTAATTCCTAAGTTTTCCATTCTTATAGTAAGAAACAATAAATATTAATAGGTAAAGGAGGATATGACTCCACTATCAGCATAACCAAATGTGTGACTGATTTCTCCATAAACGGTATGAATTAACTATTAAAAATCATAACACAAGCCATGGAAAACTAAATTAGCATCAAGGAATCTAAATCATACTGTGAAGTAACAAACAAACAAAAAAGGGAAGAAAAAGGTAGGTCGATGGTAGGGGCAGAGTATATTTGACCGACTAATTTGTCACACAGTGACACACTTTTTCTTATAATTAGAGTCTAGACATGTTTTACTCTGCCAGTGCTGCTTCTGAAAAGGCCAGAGGTTGCAACAGAGAGACAAAGAATGCTCTCTTCCCTAGATGCCAAGTGAGGTTTCCAGAATGTTCCCAGCCCCTGCCAGCCTAGGAATGAAGAACCAAGAAAAGAATCAAACTGAGTTCCACAATGCTAGCAGACTGAGTACAGAATAATTTTAATCAAAAAATGTCAAGGTCAAATCACTGCCTACTCTTCAAGTATTAATTTCAAGAAGTCATAAAACTAAGCAAGTTTAAAATTCTAATATCATTCCTCATTTTATTTTAAAAGTCTTAAAATGTGGAAAAGAATAACAACAAACCTGGCTGCCACATTCTGTTAAAGTTTGAATCCGTTTGAAAATTCCCATGATTGTTTGGACCAGATTCCATTGTAGACATATCTTGTCCGTTTGGCATCATCCCTGGTGGTTGTTCTACCATGCTTTGCTGTCCTGAAGCTTCTCTCTGGGCAATCCAAGCTTGTGCCAAAGCAGCCCAGTCAATCTGGCCTAATGCAAATTAACACAGAATTTAGCATTCAGAGCATAGGAGCTTAAAGAATAGTTAGTGCCTCTATGAAAAACAAGCATCTCAGTTATTCCTCAGTAGAGATTTAAAATCTTATAGCATGATATGGTTGAAAGGATACTTAGAAAATAACCCTTTTATAGGCTAGCATATAACATAAACTATTTACTTTCAGAAAAAGACCCTACTCTTAACCTATTTCTAGCATTATTAACTCATAAGAAATTTATTCCCTGAACTTAATTTACTGAACCTTTTGTTTGTTTGTTTTTTTGGTCTTTGGCTGGGGGCGGGTTTGAAACCATCACCTCCCGTATGTGGGGCTGGTGCCCCACTCCTTCGAGCCACAGGCACTGCCAAGTTTACTGAGTTTTTAAAAATCATCACCTGTTTTTTTTTCAGAGCAGCAAAAAAAAAAAAGATCAAACTCAATCACTTCTTCCTTCAGTGTATTTTTTTTTTTAATTGTTAAATCATAGCTGTGTACATGAGTGCAATCGCCTGTACCCTTTCTAACATGCAGCGTAGATGTAGCCCCACCCATTACCCTCCCTCCACCAAAACCTCCCCTTCCCTTCCCCTTCCTTGGCCCTTTCCCCATAGTCTTGTGGTATAGTTGGGTTATAGCCTTCATGTGAAAGCTATAATTTAGCTTCATAGTAGGGGTGAGTACATTGGATACTTTTTCTTCCATTCCTGAGATACTTTGCTAAGAAGAATATGTTCCAGCTCCATCCATGTAAACATGAAAGAAGTAAAGTCTCCATCTTTCTTTAAGGCTGCATAATATTCCATGGTGTACATGTACCACAATTTGCTAGTCCATTCTTGGGTCAATGGACACTTGGGTTTATTCCATGACTTAGCAATTATGAATTGGGCTTCAATAAACATTCTTGTACAGGTGTCTTTGTTATATTGTGACTTTTGGTCTTCTGGGTATAAACCTAGTAAAGGAATTATAGGATCAAATGGCAGGTCTATTTTTAGGTCTTTAAGTATTCTCCAAACATCCTTCCAGAAGGAACGTAATAGTGTGCATTCTCACCAGCAGTGTGGAAGTGTTCCCTTTTCTCCACATTCACGCCAACATCTCTGGTTTTGGGATTTTGTTATGTGGGCTACACTTACTGGGGTTAGGTTATATCTCAAAGTAGTTTTGATTTGCATTTCTCTGATGATTAAGGATGATGAGCTTTTTTTCATGGGTTTGTAGATTGTGCATCTGTCTTCTTTAGAGAAGTTTCTCTTCAAGTCCCTTGCCCACCCTGAGATGGGATCACGTGTTCTTTTCTTGCTAATATGTTTGAGTTCTCTGTGGATTCTGGGTATTAGACCTTTATTGGAGGTAGAACATGCAAATATTTGCTCCCATTCTGAGGGCTGTCTGCTTGATTTACTTACTATGTTCTTAACTGTGCAGAAGCTTTTTAGTTTGATCAGGACCCAGTAGTGTATTTTTGGTACTGCTTCAATGGCCGGGGAGTCCTCCTCATTAAATAGTCACCCAGGCCAATTCCTTCAAGAGTTTTCCCTGCACTTTATTCAAGTATTTTTATAGTTTCATGTCGTAAGGTTAAATCTTTTATCCAGTGAGAGTCTATCTTAGTTAATGATGAAAGGTGTGGGTCCAGTTTCAATATTCTACAGGTTGCCAGCCAGTTTGCCGAGCAGTATTTGTTAAATAGGGAATCTTTTCCCCACTGAATGTTTTTAATTGGCTTGTCAAAGATCAAATAATGGTAAGTAGCTGGATTCATGTCTTGGTTCTCTATTCTGTTCCAGACATCTACTTCTCTGATTTTGTGCCAATATCATGCTGTTTTGATCACTATCGATTTATAGTACAGTCTCAGGTCTGATAGCATGATTCCTCCTGCTGTGTTTTTATTGCTGAGTAATGTTTTGGCTATTCGAGGTTTTTTCTGATTCCATATATAACAAAGTATTATTTTTTCAAGAACATGACAATGGAGCTTTAATAGGAATTGCTTTAAAATTATATATTGCTTTGGGTAGTATAGACATTTTAACAATGTTCATTCTTCCTAGCCATGAGCATGGTATGTTTTTCCATTTTTTGACATCTTCAGCTATTTCTTTTCTTATAGTTTCATAGTTATATTTTTTTTAATTAATTTTTTTTTTTATTAAGTCATAGCTGTGTACGTTGGTATGATCATGGGGCATCATACACCAGTTTCACAGACAGGTTGACATGTTTATATCACACTGATTAACATAGCCTTCCTGACAATTTCACAGTTATTGTGTTAAGACATTTACATTCCACATTTACATATACCATTGTAAGATGCACCACAAGTGTATTCTTTATAGAGATCTTTCATGTCCCTTGTTAGGTATACTCCCAAGTATTTCATCTAGGTATACTCCCAAGTATTTCATCTTCTTTGGCACTACTGTAAAAGGAATAGAGTCCTTGACTGTTTTTTCAGCTTGGCTATTGTTGGTATATACCTGTTAACATCTTCGGCTTTTTCTTTTCTTAGAGTTTCATAGTTGTCTTTGTAGAGATCTTTCACGTTCTTTGTTAGGTATACTCACAAATATTTCATCTTCTTTGGCACTACTGTGAAAGGAATAGAGTCCTTGA
>CAUYPK010058004.1:0-37588 GCA_963574355.1 Loris lydekkerianus | reverse complement strand
TTTTCATCACACCGGTCTACATAGCCTTCCTGGCGTTTTTGTAGTTGTTGTGCCAAGACATTTACATTCTACATTTACTAAGTTTCACATATATCCTTGCAAGATGCACCGCAGGTGTGATCCCGCCAGTCTCCCTCCCTCCACCCACCTCCCTCCTCCCTCCCCGGTTTTAGTTTGATTTTTTTCATCATCTACTGGGACTTTGAAAGTGAGAAGATTTAAACACCAGTGCTCAGTCTGCCATCTTGGATCTCAATTACTTATAATAGAAAACATACCCATTTTATTTAACATAGTAATAAATCCTTAAAATATTGCTGACTGGGGAGTCAGAGGCTTTCTGACAATGTTCTGACAATGACCCTTAAGTTTCTCCCCATTTGGGGGTTCTGTCCTTCTGTGATTGTCTTTCCTTCATAGTCAACATCTTTTTTACTCTCCCAGTATTGTATCCACCAGTCCCACCACCATATTGTAAAATTTCTCTTTTTCCTTAGTTTCCTACTATGTCTTGTGCTACTAAAAAGGGAAACGTTGGAAAATGCTGGTAGGAAATTGTAATTTTAGTTATGCACAGAAGCTGAAATTGTTAGTCTGCAACTCTAGAACTGACCCCACCCTTTGCCTCATCCTTGTTTCAGGTCTGGACTGATTGCTTAGCAGGGCCGTTTATCCCTTTGCCATACACTTTATTATGACTTGTCTTGGTGGACAGGTTGCGATAATAGTATGTGGTTTCTGCCACCAGCAGTGAAAGTTTCTGTGAGACACAGACAATCCTGTTGCTATGATATACAGGAAATGACAATGCTAAGTTTGAGTGAGATGACTAAAGAGAAAGACAGAAGAAAAGGGTAAATCTGAGACAAAATACCAAGAGAGCAGCCAGTCTGGGAGAGCCTGAGGACCACACACTGAGATTGCAGTTAGCTTGGTCATGGGAAGTCTGGGATGGCTTCTAAGGAGAGTCTCAGGGGTGAAAGATGATTAAAAAAGAAAAAGATCTCAATCAAGAGATTCAGAGCAAGCTGCTTTAAACAAAACTGAGGTAAACTTGTAAGTTGGTAAAAACGAAGTTCGGGAACCTGGAAGTCTGCCAGGATTCCGACTTCCCTCTCACAGCCCATGTCTTACTGGTCACTGAGCCTTCCCGGTCTCAACTTTTTGGCACCTCTTGTATTTATGTTGCCCTCTCCATCAGCACCACAGTGGTTTAACACTTTGTTTCCACTCTGGATCCTAGCAGTGTCCACCCATCTCTCCAATTTCTCTCTAGTTTTGACCCATTCAATTCAAATATACTCTGCTCTCAAACTCAAAATCATCATGGTCTGATCATGGTTAAAATGCTCTCATTAGTCTTGAAATAGGAGCCCATGGGTGCTTCTCACCTCACAGCTCCTCTCCAGGAACATAAAGTCAGATCAGAGACAAAGTCAGATCAGAGACAGCTTTATTATTGACCATGCTGGACTAGATCATGGGGCTCGAATCTGAGCCAAGTGGAGGTTTTCTCTGCTTTTCTCTCTATAGACTTTGGGACTTAAGTGTTTGGAGAGTTGTGTTCTGTCAGCAAAGGAGGACCCTGGCTTCTCTGACAACTCACTGAGATAATTCCACATGGGAAAATTAATAGAAAGAGATCACTTTCTGCTTAAAGATAAGCAAAAAGGAGGGAGCAAGGTTGTGAGGTAGGGAGGAGGGGATTGGTGAATTCATACCTAATAGGTACTGTGCACATTATCTGGGGGATGGACACAATTATAACCTTGACTCAAATTGTACAAAAGTAATGCATGTAACCAAAATGTTTGTGCTCGTTACATTCTGAAATAATAATTAAAAAAAAAAAAAAAGACTTAAAAGAGACCTATGAAACAAACAAAAGAGGTTATAAACCGGAATCTTCAACCCAACTCAGGAAGCAGATAACTCCCCTATCATCCCCCCTCACCCCCACCTGCCCGGGGTTGGGATCAGGGATCGTTGGGAAAAGAGCCAGAGGGGTTTTATCTAGTACTGCTCTTTCCTGAGAATGGAGCCAGTATCTCCTGTACCCAGTGAAAATATGAAGATTTTCCCACCTGCCCGCCTTTGGGCCTTATCTCCTGTGATTCTTCTCCTGTCTACGGATCTGCCGTCTAAAGTGCCTGCAGACACTGGAGCAGCCCAAATGGGTACATGCCCTCTTACGCTGCTCTGGCTGCTTTCTAGGCCTGGAAATTATTTCTCTTCCCAAGTCGTCTTTGTTTGATTAAAACATACCCATCTTAATCTTCATTTCTTCTGGAAGCCTCTGTTCCTCCACTCCTTAATCTCTACCTTGTCTGTTCACATGCCATACTGATTTCCAGCACAGCACACTGACCACGCCATGTGTGTACTTTTTTCTGTTAGTCTTCTGGTGCTAGATTATAATTCCCATAAGGATAGGGAGCATATTTTTTTGTTCTGTGTATATCCAGTGCCAAGAATATTACCCAGAAAGTAGGTAAAATGTTATTGAATAGCTGAATACATGAATGCAGGCATGCATGCATGTGTAAATGAATGAATGCTTTCTCTGCTAGGGGAAGTGTTAATGCCTTCATCTGGAAAGGAGCAGAGGATGTTAGAAGAGTGAGCTCAAAACCATGGAGGAAACCATGACCGACAGCCAGAGTGTAATCTGAATCTTGGTTCTTGGCTTTTCTTCTGCCACAGCAAAACTGATGCTCAGCTGCCTGCCAAGAAGACACCCACAGGAAGTCACTGTAGGCCACTCTGTTAAGGGTTACATACTCAGTGACAGTTGGCCCACAGTTTCCCCAGTCCTTGGCCTCCCTGCCTGGAAAATTGTAACTCATTCACCTTCTGGAAAAACCACATGTGTGCAATTAAAACAGACAGTAGAAGCTTCCAATTGAATTGTCTTTGACCTGATGGGCCCCTCCCCAACTGCTGTTCCCAGGGAGCCCAGGCTGTTTGCCAGGAGGTCTTTTCACACATTGAGGGAGGACTGCTCTGGTATCTTCCAAGAGCTTCACTAAGATTCCTGTCTTCTGCCTCACTTCAGACTCTGAGAACAGGTTCTGCTACACTCCCTGCAGTAGGAACAGTAGTGCCCGTCTTTAGCAGGGATTTACCATGGCTTCTATTGCTACTGAAGGAACTGGTGCTCTTCATGAAAAGGAAAATTCTGAGCTCTGTAAGACTCTGTTCACCTTACTGTTGCCATTCCCTAATTGCCTATAGCAGTGGTTCTCAACCTTCCTAATGCTGTGGCCCTTTAATACAGTTCCTGTGGGTCACGATCCACAGATTGAGAACCACTGACCTATAGCAAATATGCGAGTGTAGGTGTTTTAGTTCCTAGATCTCTGGGCCATCTCCATGTTTGTGTGTGCCAGGGAGGTGATGGCTACAACTTCCAGGCTCTTCCAGGTCTGAATACTCTGTTGTGCTATTTGGCCTATGCAGGCCCCATTGTACTTCTACAAATTAATGGATTGCAGAGGATCTTCTGGGCAGAAGGGCCTTGGTCTGCCTAAATAATAATTAGCAATATCTGGATCTCCCCTAGTCAAGTCTGCTCCAGTTCCCCCAGCAAATAGCATCACCTTTACAGCAACTCCAAAAGCATGTATTTATAACCTTGGACGTGATATTCCTGGGTAGGGTCACATTGTATAAAGACATACCATGTTCATGATGATCACAGTAATTATTAAAATTACTATTGCCACAAGTACTGTAACAATGATAATGAGCATGACTGTGACTGCCCCCTCTGTCATTAACACAGCAGCCACTGTGGTTAGTGATTTACATATATCATGACATGTAATTCTGTTGTGGTGACTGTGGAGCCCCAAATTTAATCAAAGATATCTAGAGATCTTTGAAATTCACTGGCTTCATTCTCCTTAAGAAAGAGATGTAATTTGTTTTGCTCTGACTTGTATTTTGCTAAGACGTGATTTATCCTGTCATGCCCCGACTTGGTACTTGTCCCATTCAAAACACTGAATATGGTTCACAGAGACAATGGCTGCTCTCCACCTAGCAGAGGATGCTACTGCCTGCGACCACCTGTGGAATCGTTAGTTGGGGGTCTACCAGGTTGACTCAAGAGGCTTGCTTCCCCTGGTACCTGTGACTCCATCCTGTTGGTGGTTAAATATCTTTGTCTACTATTGTCTCTCTCTTTGGCCTCCCCCCCCACAACACACACAATTTTATGTTTGCCACTACAACCATAATCATTACGTTGCTTTTTCCTCCAAGGAGCTGTTAAGCTTCCTAATCTCTGGCTGTGGTTCCCAGTTTGCTTCCAAGTTTCGGTATGCTTCCAGCCTATGGCTATCCACATGTAAATGTTTACCATCTGTTACATACAGAGCAACACCTACATAGAGCATGTTAATCATCTTAGAGAACTGGCTGCCACTGTTGTGGCCACCACTGTGGTCCACCTGCCTCACTGCAGCGATGTTAGTCTCTAAAAACTCATTCATTCTGATTTCCACCTGCAACTTTCATACTAGCCATGGATTTTACCTAATGCCATTTGGTAACACCTTAAGAAATAATGGTTCTCAACTGAAGAGGCCACATTTCCATTACAGGCATTTTGAAATCAACAAAAGGATGTGGGCATTTTGAAACACCTCCTCATATTCCTATGAACTATGTTCAGTGGCCTGAGTGGGACAAGCATCACCAAACCTCTACCTCACTGCATCTTCTGTGTGCTCCTCTCTGTATTCCCTTCCAGAATTCTGTGCCTTCCTGGGAAGAAATCATGGAACACCTAGGGACACATGTAGCAGGTAGTCTTGAGAGGACCAGTGACCAGCTTTGGTTCTGGGGTGAGAACTACTTGTTCTTTTAAAGACATACAAACCATTTGCCTACATAGAAAGTTAAAGGAACATCACTTGGTATACTTGGAGATGAGAGAAATCATAAAACCTTGCTTGTTTGTTTTTGGGAAAGAGTCTCCCACTGTTGCCCAGGCTAGAGTGCTGTGCCATGACCATAGCTCACAGCAACCTCCACTTCCAGGGCTCATGTGTTCCTCTCGCCTCAGACTCCTGAGTAACTGGCATTACAGGCATGAGCCACTGCACCCAGCTCACCTGTGATTTTTTTGGTTTAAAGTTTCATGTTGCATAAGGTCCAACAGGGCATGTGGCATCTGCCCAAACAGCTTGATCCCGAGCAGACTGTTGTAGGTGCATACACAGTGTTTACGAGGACTACATCTCATCAGAGTGGACAATGAGAATAGGTCCTGATATGATGCATGCTTTATAAGGACAGCTATAATAGGATCAGCCTGTGGTATAAAAACATTAGTGATTAAAAATAGAAAAGGACAAATGTTTTGAAGTTTAGCAAAATCACATTCTAAAAAGTCTGTAATTGACTATGGGAAATTTCACTTAAGAAACCCAAGCCATTGAAATAATGGCCTTGTTATCTTGACCAACATTTGAGAAGCAATATATCATGATAACACATCATATTGTTTAAGAGCCAGACTTAGACTGGATTGACTGGATTTGAATTCCAGCTCTGTTACTGCTAGAAAATGGGCATGTTGGTTTTGGTCATCTGATTTGCTGCTGTGGTCTGAATGTAGTGTTCCCCGCAAATTCATATGGTGGTACTTAATGCCTTAGGAACTTAGGGGTTGATTAAGCTGTGAGAGTAGAATCCCCATGTAAGAGATTAGTACCCCTAAATGTAAGGGATTTGTACCCCTAGAGAAAAAGTTTGGGGGAGCTTGTCTGTCCCTGCAGCCATCTGAGGACAGACAGAGAAGGCACCATGACCAGGACCAGTCCTTGCCAGACATGGAATCTGCTGGTGACTTGATCTTATACTTCTCAGCCTCTAGAACTGTGAGCAATAAATTTATGTTGTTTATTAATTATTCGGTCTAAGATATTTTGTTATAGCAGCCCAAGTGGACTGAGATATTTGCCTTCACTCAACTGTGTAAAGGGACAGTGCTAACTGCAGAAGCTTACTGAAGATATTGAATTAAATAACTTTGTGAGGATAAGGTACTTAGAACTGGGTTCCAATTCAGTAAGACCTGTATATAAGTGTTAAGTTATCATAATTCCACAATGTAGAATTTCTCTGGCATCGAGAGGATCATCTTTAATTCTTGTAGCCATTGCAGGATAAAAAGAGAGTGATCAAACTTTGCTGGGTGCGTCTACTTCCTTTTTTGCTAATTATACAAAGTATGTTCTGAAAAGCACAATTCGTCTGCTCATAGGCCCCAGCTGGTGGTTGAGAGAACATCTCCTGTCACATAGCTGGATTGGGTCCTCATGCTGCTGTGGTCATTCCTGATCATCTTTGGTGAGTGAGTTCAATAATTTGAGTTAGAACTGAGGTGGCAGCAGGATGAGGTCTCCAGTTTCCCAAAGGGGCTGAGGTTTGATCAGAGCCCAGGGACCAAAGGTGCTCCAGGGCAGGTCTCTGCTTCCAGCTTATGCTTCAGGAGCAGAGGCAAAGCCATGGGACTGGGGAGAATCCCACCACAGCATGTTCTAATCCTTAACATTCAAGGCAGGCTACTTCACCACATGTTGGTCTTGAATTTCTGTTTTGCTTCCTTAGATTTCTTTGAGTGATATGATCTCTTAAGGAAGATGTTCATGGTTTCTGAGCTTAATTCTTCCTTTCTCTGCCATGAATATGAATTATTCAAACCATTATTTCTAGATTTAGGCTCAGACACTATATTGAGACCCTTTGCTGGTGTTCCTCTGTTTAATGCTGGGCTGTGAGTAAGACGAGGCTGCTGCTGGGAAATACGATTTCTTTCTTCCATAAAATACTTGTTAAGGAAACAAGAGGGCTCTAACATAGAGCACAGCTGAGCAGAGGGGCTAATTCAGAGTCGGTCCAACTCTCATGGCTCCTGATCACTGTGTGAACCGTGATCACACAGTGCTCCGTCACTGTGATCCAGTGAACCGTCCGTGATCGCTTTGTCACGTAGCAGTGAGTCCACCTGCTGCAAAGCTTGGGTGTGAGGGACAATGGTGGGGAAGGGGAAGGAAAATAAAAAGAAAGGAAGAATCATTAACTATCCAATGTGGATATTCCTGTCAACTCCATTGGTCCAGAAATGGGTTTGTAATTTGCCCTGTGCTGGCAGAGTGAGCGAGGGTTTGGTATGTGCTGGAGGGAAGTTGCCTTGCTGGTGATGAGGGACTAAGGGAGTGAAAAAGAAGAAAAAGATGGAGAGAAGTTTCTGGGCAATTTATCAGAGTAACACAAACTTGTGGATTCTGAGGGAAAGTGCTATGTGCTTACCTCTGACTTCTGGTCCCTTACAGGCCCCGCCAGCGCACAGACAGGTGAGTCCCTTCTGTCCTTTGTTGCTGTCTGTCTCCTGTATGTCAGCCACCTGGCCACCACGGGGCCCTGCAGAAAGACTATGAAGAGGTCCAAATGTACTGCCCTGGGCCCATGTGTTCTGAGGTCACACGCCCAGCCTTCTCAAGACCCCAGATGCTTGCTCTCCGTTACAAGTCTAGGTGGGAGGGGAATGATGTTGGAAAGAAGGCGTGCAGAGTGGGCAATTTACACAGAATTCTTTTCCTGCCCTTAGGACTATACTGAATGTCCTCAAGCTCTGTGAACAGTTATCCACAGAGGAAAACTCTCAGGGCTGCACAGCTCTGCATAGCCAGAAAACACACGTGCCACCACTGCTTCTTGAGCTCTAGATCAGGAGTCAGCAAATTTTCTGTAACAGGCCAGAGAGTAAATAGTTTGGACTTTTCAGTCTCTTCTGTAACTACCCAGCACTGTCACTGTAGCAAGAAAGCCACTGCAGATCATATGTAAATTAGCAGGCACTGGCTTTGCTCCAGAAGCACTTTACCAAAGCAGGTGGCCCACTGGCTTACAGGCCACAGTTTGCAACCCCTGCACTAGATTCATTATTTAGTTGTGATTTTGTAAAATTGTGGGTTACTTTGTTTATTTGACTAATACTAATTTTATCTTACCCTTTCTGATTTAAAGCTGAGTTCAGTAAAGGGAGTAAATGAGAAAAATATTTTATTCCATATAGAGAACCTCCATGTGAGCCAAGACTAACTCTAAAGAAACAGGATTGTTCCCTTGCCTGTTCAGTGCTGAGCACCAGGTGGAAGGGGCTCTTTGGGCTTGAAGAAATTGTGTTGAGATCAGCAGGCCTTGTCTCACCTTGATGGTAGTGGGAGGTTCGGGGAAGCCCTGGAGGTGGGGAACGGTGGCTTCTGGCATCTATCTGCTCACATGAGGTCCCCAGGCCCAACAGTGTGTGACTTGCATCGGCTCCCTTCTGTCTGGTGGGAAACGACAGGAAACCTCGGCGGTCTCAGGCTGGACGTGAGAATCACACTGTTACTCAGCCTCAGGTAGTGGGGGCAGGTTCCAGAAGTGAGTCACCTACCATAACTGAGAGGACAGGCCCCCAGCCACTTTACCTCCTTTCCCCTTGCTGCTCAAGAGCTTCTCAGAAAGCTGGGAGTTCTCCAGAATGTTGAGACCTCTCCTTTTCAAAAAAGAATGAAAGGGTTCAGCATGAGGTCGTGAAAAGAACAGGAGTTAATTATATCATGAAAGATTCAAATCATGGCTTTGCTGTATACCTGCTGTGTACACTTGGCCTCTGAACCCCAGTCTTTTCTCCTGTGAAAAGTCTCTGGCCTGTTGAGAATTCCATTCCCCTGCAAAGTGTGAAAATGCCTTCAGCTCAGCAGCTGACAGCCCTGCTCTCCCCACCCCTGCCAGGGCACGCTCCAGGTTCCTCCTTCTACCCCACCCCTGCCGGGATGTGCGTGCAGCGCAGCCCGCTGAGAAATGTTGTTTGCTTTTTGCTTTGCCGCTGCTCTGGTAAAGATATTTTTCTTTAATTTTTATTAAAAAATTCTTCAGCTTTATACGTCTTGCCCCTAGATGTGCTCAACCAAAAGGTTTCATAACCTAACCTTTGTCCTGCCTCCTACCATCATCCCCCCCCAGTTCAGTTGATTTATATTCCTGGGGGTCAGCAGAATCTGGTGGGGGCCTCTGTAGGTACAGCCCTTCCTGCCTGGCTGTGGCTTGTCCTGTCCATCCTTCTTGCTGGAGGATCTGGAGCTCCTTGAGGTCCTTCCTCATCCTGCTTCTCCAGGGCCTCCGATTCCTCTCCCTCTGCCCTAAGTGTGCACAGATGAGAGCCTTGAGGTTGGGTCATGATGGCAGCTAACGTGGATCCAGCACACTTCTGCCGAGGCCTCCCATCGGCCAGCAAGTGGCATCCAGATGGTCACAGCCACTATGAAAGCAAGTGGATGCATGCTGCATTGCAAACCTGTTGTGACTGTGGGCTCTCTGGTGGAAGACTTGGACAAACCCGTGTCTATCCCTAGGAGGTTGTGCTAAAAGGTTGCCCTCAAGTCACTTTCACTTCTTCAGGGTCCCAAGTCCACCCTGTCTCACAGGTGGAAGCTTGTTATTTTGGCCTCTTACTCTTTCTCAGTCATTATTAGTTTCAGCAATGAGGACATCCTCCTCGAGGCTGTGCAGTCCGAGTGGTCCATGTTGGCAAGCACATGTAAATGCTCGCCTCATGGAGGCAAGTGCTTGCCATTGTTCCATTTCTCAGGTGAGAAATTGAGGTACAGAGAGTCAAGTGCTGTTTGAAGTCACAGCTAATAACAGACTCAGATTCAAAACAACATAATTGGCTTTTCCCCACTAAGTTAAACATTCACGTCTGGGCCCTCCAGCTTTGCTCCCCAGAGGGTTCCCCACAGAGCAGTCAGCTCCCCACCTGCTCTCACTGTCTGGTTTTGGATTCAGTGACCACTCCTGGTGCCCACAACCTGTGGCTGCCTCTTGGGCTGTCTGCTTCTTCACAAGCAGAGACACCCCAATGACCCACTTAGGGAGCCCAGGGCCTGCAAGTTCCTTTTTTTCTTTTCTTTCGTTTTATTCTTTTTTTTTTTTTCCTTGACTAGTCCCTTTATTTACTAATAAGAATTTTAATAAGAAATATTTTGTGAGATTTAATTTGTAATTTTATTTTATTTATGTATTTATTTTAGTTTCAGAATAGTATGGGTTTGGCTACATGTATTGCTTTTGTACAGTTTGAGCCAAAGGTATAAGTGTGCCCACCACCCGGATAACAGGCATTTTACTCGTTAGGTGTGATTTACCCCCTCCCCTCCTTTCCTCTTCCATATGAAAAAAATGCTCAAGGTTGTCTCTAGTTGTCAGGGAAATACAAATTAAAACCACAATGAGACATCATCCAACCCCAGTGAGAATGGCTTTTATCAAAAACTACCATCGGGTGCCTTTTTACAGAGTTTCTAATGATGACTCCTATTGAGGACAGACAGTATTCTCCCCAAGAATTTTTTTCATTTCTGGATGAAAACTGTGCTAGGGGTTAAAAATTGGCTTGATTACAAGTCCCACAACAGAATTCCCATGCGATCTTGCCTCCATCCGTGAAGGAGGACAAAAATCTGAATTGTTTCTGCAATTCACTTTCTAATTTCATTAGAAAACAGATCAGCTCCCCCACAACATCCAACAGGTAATGCCAATTCTCCTAGAACAGCTAGTAGCAAAGTATACATTTTCCCAAAAGCTAGGATTCCAAATCCCACACGTCATCTGTAGTGTCTGGGCTCTGGCTGCACAGTGGTGTTTTAGGAGCCGCAGGTCTTAGGTGATGGGGATCTCTTTCCTTCCACTACACATCCAAATTCTGACCATTGTAATGCAATTGATTAGTGACAGGGAATTTTTTTTTTTTTTTTTTTTTTTTTCAGTTTTTGGCTGGGGCTGGGTTTGAACCCGCCACCTCTGGCATATGGGGCCGGCGCCCTACTCCTTTGAGCCACGCGCCACCCCAACAGAGAGATTTTTATTTGAGGTCTAGCACAGTTCCCCACCCTGAGGTCAAAATCCTCAACTATAACCTGAAAATATAATGGTTATGTCATAAGCAAAGGACATGGTCTAATACTATACATGAGTAAAGTGGCAGGCCAGAAATCAGAGGACCTGTAGGCGGTCCCAGGAAACAGCCCCTGGTGAGGACACTTGTCATAGGCAGTGACTTTGCTCTCCATGTGATCAGTCTCTAAAGTACATTCTCCACTTCATTATACATTGAATGAGAGTGAAAATTTTCCAAAAGCATTCAAGTGGGAAGTTATGAGAATTGAAGATACTGGACCTAATTCCAGTAATTGGCTTATTCCTCAGTAATCCAAATCACTTGGGGGTTTACGGACTGAGGCAAAAAGAAGGGATGGATCTGAATTCTTAGACAGTGTGAAGCTCTGGGGGCTGGATGATGACGCAGGGGATGGGAAAGTAACGTATCTATGGAAGACAAGCGTCCCCTGTCTGGTGCCACCAGTGGAGAGAGCTAAGCGTAAGGTGCCTTAGCAGAACACTCCTTTATTTGTGTAAAAAGTTGTGTTCTCTTTGACACCATCTTCAGCAGACTATATGTGTCCCTCAAATTCATATGTGGAAACTCTAATCCCAAAGTGTATTTGAAGATGAGACCTTTGGGAGGTGATCATAAAGGTGGAACCCTCACGAATGGAAATCATGTCTTTATAGGAAGAGGCTAGCAAGCTGGATAATTGTTTTCCTACCACGTGAGGATATGATGAAGCGTCTGCAGTCTGCAATCTGGCAGGTGCCCTCACCAGAACCTGGCAATGCCAGCAGCCTGACCTCAGACCTCTAACCTCCAAAACTAAGAGAAATAAATGTCAGTTGTTGATAAGCCACCTAGTTTATGGTGTTTTTACAGAAGCCCCAGCTAAGATATATCCTCGGGAAAAATGGGATGCAACTGTGGGTAATTAAGGCATGGGTCAGAACCTCTGCCGTGGCTCAAGATGTAGAGGCCACGCCCCCTTTGAGCATTTCCCTGCCAAGGAAGCAGGTCAGCCTTGGGGTTCTCTGCAGAAATGCTAAGTCAGTTTCCCTCCCTCTTTTGCAGTCTCGCTGATCATAAAGGAGCCCCCTCCTATCTTCGAAGGAGACAGAATAGCTCTGACATGCCAGAAAGAAAAGATCCAAAGAATAAAGATGGTAACATACTATAAGGATGAAAAAGAATTATCAAGTTTTAAAAAAGTCTCAGTTCTTTCCATCCAAAATGTAAATGTGAGCAACAGTGGCAACTATTCCTGTACTATTGTAGCAGGAATCATGAGAAGGAAAATAACGTCACAAAAAATCAGTGTCAAAGTTCAAGGTAAAGTCTTTACCCCTTTGGGCTAGGCTGGGAGGGAGACCACAGCAGCACAGTGGAGTGGGTACCTGTACGGGAAAGCTGCCCACTGACCAGATCTCTATGGTTTGACCAGCAAGGGAGCTCTGATGGGTGACATGTGTCTGGCTGTGAATGTCCTGGGGGTGCTTCTCTCTGAAAGCTTTTTAGAAAGAACCCTGGATCTTACTGCTCTGGGAACTTTTGTGATCCTTCCCTTTAGAACTATTTCAACGTCCTGTGCTGATGGCCAGCTCCTTCCAGCCCATTGAGGGGGGTCCGGTGACGCTGACCTGTGAGACCCGGCTCCATCCATGGAGGTCACAGGTCCAGCTCCAGGTCCGCTTCTTCAGAGATGGCAGAGTCCTGGGGTCAGGCTGGAACAGCTCCCAACAGCTCCAGATCCCCGCTATGTGGAGGGAAGACTCGGGGTCCTACCGGTGCGAGGCAGAGACTCTCACCCACAGTGTCAGAAAACAGAGCCCCGCATCTCAGATATATGTGCAGAGTAAGTGCCAGTGGGGTTAAGCCTGGGTGAGAGAGAGATGTGCTGTGGTTTCAGCTGCACTGCTGGGCTTTTTGTTTCTCTGTGAAACTCCTGTGCTGAGGAAAGTGGGAATGAGGTAAGAAAAACTCAGGTGACACCCGGCATCTTTCTTCACAAGAATCAGTAATAGACTAAACTCCTTCTAAGCTTTTTCTTTTTTATTAGTTAAGTCAAGTCATTGATTCACCAGCTGGGTGCCTTGGCCTTAGGAGTGGGCTGGGGACTTTGAAAGGCCAGTTGCTGGTCCCCAGTGTCTCCATGTGCTCTGTGACAGCACAGACCAACCTGGGAGGAGGTGGCGTGAAGCCACAGCTCATGTAGCTCGATGCCGCAGGGATCGCGGAGAGCAGAGTGGACAGAGCGGTCAGAGGAGGGCAGTGATTTGGTTCAGCCTTGAAACTGGGAATGACAGAGGAATTAATTATAGTAGGGATTGTTGTCAGTAACAGTATCTTCTCCCAGGTAGGACTGATGCTACCAGTCCCGCTTCGTTCTGTACAAATGACATCTGTCTGAACAGTGACTCACCCCAAAATAAATAAATATATGAATAAAAGAATAAATAATTGCCTGTCTCGTGGAGTAGATGATCCATGACCAATTCTTAAATAATCTCTACCTATGAAATCGTCAGGATCAGGATTAGAACAGACAAGTATCTGTATCTGCAAATCGTCATGGATTCTCTACTGGCAGGAATATCATGACCGGTCACGTATGGGGTCCCCAATCTCCCCTGCAGGAGGGAGTGGGCTCAGTCTGCCCCCATCCACAGAGCTTCCTGGACATAGAATTCTCACCTGCTATCTCATACCCATGTAGGAATCCCCGTTTCTAATGTAAGCTTGGAGACCTGGGTGCCTGGGGGACAGGTGGTTGAAGGAGCAACGTTACACCTGCTGTGCTCCGTGGCTGATGCCACAGGAAACATCACATTCTCCTGGCACAGAGAGGCCACAGGAGTCAGTGTGGGAAAGAAGACTCAGCGGGGTCTGACCGGGGAGCTGCGCGTCCCGGCTGTGCAGGACAGTGACTCAGGCGGCTACTACTGTACAGCTGACAACGGCTATGGTCCTGTCCAGAGCAAGGCGGTGAATGTCCCTGTGAGAGGTGAGTTACACTGTCATCCACCTCCACCAGAAATTCCAAATCAAGGTCACTGTATCCAAGTCATGTGGAAATGTCAGGAGGTCCCAGGGCTCAGTGCTGCGGAGAAGCAATTTGAAATGGAGCTGCCCTTGCAAGTCAGCCTGCTGACAGCTTTCTTTTTGTTGAAATAGCAAGAGGGCTAGATTGGTACAAGAGAAAAAGTGAGATTCAAACAACAAATGACCATGTCTCTGGGCAGTGCTTGGCCTTCCCCCCACATTTCTAAACACACCGCTGAGAAGGTTACCTCTGATTACTCCAGCGCAGATGTGAGAATGGGAGGCGTACTCGGCGCCCAAGGGCCCAGTAACCTTAAAATAGGAGGTTAGGAGTTTACTGCAGCATCACAGATTCTCTCTGATGGCCCTTCCCTGTTCCTCAGTTCCAGTGTCCCACTCTGTCCTCACCTTCAGGGCACCCAGGTATCAGGCTGTGGTGGGGGATGTGGTGGAGCTTTGCTGTGAGAACCCAAGAGGCTCTCCCCTGGTCCTGTACCAGTTTTACGATGAAAATATCATCTTGGGGAATAGCTCAGCTCCCTCTGCAGAAGAAGCATCCTTTAAATTCTCTCTGACTGCAGAACATTTTGGAAACGACTCCTCTGAGGCTGACAATGGCCTGAAGCCCCAGCACAGTGAGGTGGTGACAATCCCCATCTCAGGTGCGTCCACAGTACCTGCATACAGAGTATGACCAGCAGCTCTGTCCCAGGAACCTTCATTGGTGCCATGTTGGGGTTTTAGCAGACTGAGGTGTTCTGGGAGATGTCTGTCATGTGGGGAGGTGGGGAGGGAACCCCCAAGTCTGCTACTTTCTTCTCATCATAGTAACCCGGAGGATATGGACCGTACTGAAATGACCTCTTACATGGGTTTGTGTTCCCCACTCCCACATAGTATTGATCAAAAGGGCTACATCTCTGCTCTCCCGGACTGACGCCCTGGTTTCTCCCCTCAGGGGCTAATGGCTATAGAAGAGACCTTGTCACAGTCAAAGTTTTGGGGGGACTGCTTGGCATCCTGGGTTTCACTGGTGTTGTTCTGCTGTTTTATTGCTGGTCTCACAAGACAGCAGGTTGGTATCCCCTGCAGGTTTGTTGCATTTTCCATATTTTGCTATAATCTTTCCCATTACTGATATAGATTGCAAGACAAAAAAAAAAAGGAGACAGGAAGGAAAACCTTCCAAACTCCAGTAATTTCTTCTTATGCTGCCCTTTCCATTCAGCAATGTTGCCACACTACTATTTCACAATGTGTCACTGTCCCTGTGTGCAAAATATGCCTCCATGTGTGACTTTTAAATTAAAAAGTTGAATTATTAAATATCATTTAATAATTTTCAACAGACACAATGGAATAAAATGTAGTAAGAGACTATATTTAAAGGAGCTAGAATATTTCAGTATGAAGTTTTCCATTTTGTTTATCCATTTCTTTTTGGTTACCCTATTCATTATGGGAGCACCACTCCCCTTTTCAATCTTGGATCTATTATGTGGATCATCGGGAGCCCTCTCCACCCTGTGGCTGGTGGCTGATGCTGGCTGTAGCCGGCTTTGGGCCACATGTGGCTTTCTGAATCTTTGAGTGCAGCCTTTTGACCAAATCCAAACTTCACAGACCAAATCCCTTTATTAAAAGGATTTGTTCTGTAAAATTTGGAGTTAGTGGGGGATGTGGAGAGCCATGTGTGGCTCCGAGGCCATAGGTTCCCACCCCTGGATGGCTGACCTCCAGGTCACAGCACAAGGACCCCACGAGAGTCCAACTTTCGACACACACTGGCTCAGGCTCCAGAAGCAACTATGAAAGTGAGTATGCAGCTTTTTCTTTATCAATGAAGCTTAAAATTGTAATGAAGTGTCACTCCTAGCAAGATTGTATTGTGTCCTAGTGCTTTAGATGTGAGGGAATCCTCAAGATTCCTCAGGTGTGTAGCCTTGCTTGGTCCCTTCCCCCGAGCAAGACAGCCTTGATGTTCTCCTCAGCCTGCCTAGAGGCCTTCACCTCCCCTTTCTTCCTTTTTTTTTTTTTTTTTTTTTATTAAGTCATTCATACATAGATTATAAATACATTTATGCCATTATGGGATTCGATGTGTTGATTATTTGTACAGATTGGAGTGCTTACATCCTACTAATCAACATAGTTTTCACCTCATTTACGCAATTACAGCATTAAGACATTTGTGTTCTACACCTGATAGATCCAACTTGTACTTTCAATGTGCTCCATAAGTGTGGTCCCCCTACTAATCCTCCCTCTATCAACCCACTCCCCTTCCCTTCTTCATCCTAGGCTAAAGTTGTATTTCATTTTTCATATGTAAGTGTGAGTGATTATAAATTGGTTTCATAGTAGTACTGAGTACACTGGATACTTTTTTTTTCCATTCATGAGATACTTTACTAAGAAGAATATTTTCCAGCTCCATCCATGCAAACATAAAAGATATAAAGTCTCCTTTTTTTTAATGCTGCATAGTATTCCATGGCATACATATAACACAATTTATTAATCCATTCATGGGTCGATGGGCACTTGGGTTTCTTCCATGACTTGGCAATTATGAATTGAGCTGCACTGAACAATCTGGTGCAAATATCTTTATTGTCAAATGATTTTTGGTCCTTTGGATATACATCTAGAAGAGAAATTGCAGGATCAAACGGCAGGTCTACATTTAGATCCCTGACACCTCCCTTTTCTTAAAGCATTACTTCGGAAAACTTGCAACTGAAAATTCTTTCTCTGCCTCTTTGAGATATAAATCTTCTCCAGCCTCTCTCCAGTTTTGCAATCCAGGAATGTCTACCTCAAGGAGCTGGGAGTCATGCCCATGAGGTGTGACCTTTATCAAAAGAGAATACCTTTATCCCCACTACTGTAGAACTCTCAAAAGTAGTGTTCTACCAGCCCTGCTTTCTAATTCTAGAATTCTAATCTTATATTTGTTAACTTTCTTCTGCCTTTTGTTTCTATTGGCTTTAGTATTTTGAACAAATTGGATATTTAATTGTCTTTCCTTTTTCTTATATATTTATATATGTATTCAATTGCTTAGGACTTGCTTCCCTTAAACTTATGGTATAGGGATATGTAGATTTTTTCCATAGTTTTATTATGAATTACCAGTGCCATGGTGATCTGAGAATATTATTTGTACTTTATGGAATATGTACTTTTTGGAATATATTGTGAAACAACATATCTTCAATTTTTGTTATTGAAGAGTGCTTAGATAATAAGCTAAAGTCTATTTTATTATTTCATTTCATTTCATTTTGATACAGAGTCTCACTCTGTCACCCTGGGTAGAGTGCTGTGGCATCATAGCTCACACAAACCGCAAACTCTTGGGCTCAAGTGATTCTCCTGCCACAGCCTCCCAAGTAGCTGGGACTACCCACCATGTACACCTGGTTTTTCTATTTTTGGTAGAGACAGGGTCTTGCTCTTGCTCAAGCTGGTCTCAAATTCCTGAGCTTAAGCAATCCACCTGCCTCAGCCTCCCAAAGTGTTAGAATTAAAAGTGTGAACCACCACTCCTGGCTGATGTCTAATTTTAAAGTAATTTCTTCAAGAAGAAGTTGTTAGAAACACGTACACTAACCTTATGCATGTTGGGATATATTTGCCTTTTTTTCTTATGCTCAAGTGATAGTTTGGCTTGGTAGAAAATTCTGAGGTCATTATTTTTCTTGAAGACTAAACAAGAAAATTATAAAATTTTACTTCTCTTTGGGAAATTAAGGTTAATCTTCTAGCACTGTTTTCGGGGAAAATCTAATCAGGTTGGAATGTTGGCTGTGTTACTAGCGTGTTTTTCATGGCTGGTAAATGGCACTGAAACTGCGAGCACTCTGACTAGGGTTGCAAATGCTTGGTGGGAAGAAAAATGAGGAATTCACAAGTGCAAGGTAGCTCTTGTTATGGAGCATGTCTCTTGCAGTGGTGACCTCTGGAAGGTATACTCACACACTCCTGAGTGTTACGAAAGGTATTGATTTCTAAGAAGCATAAGGCTTTTGAAAGCGTTGCCACTTGGCCCATCTATGTTTCCTGGGCTATTAACTGGAGGGGTGGAAAACTATCTCTTGGGCCACTATGGGAACTCCCTCTGAAGATACAGCTGATACATCTAGGCTGATATTTTGTGTTTCTTGTTCTACATCTCTGTGTAGCACTAAATGGTTAAAGAGATAGTCTGGTGTGCTTTATAGATGTTAATAGCAAACCTAACCCCAAAGCTACTGCTATTGACTAGGTGTTGTAAAGATCAAAACATTCAAAAATTAATCAGGGTCATGTAAATCTCAAACAGAAGAATAGTAAAACAGAATTAGAGCCATCAACAGTTTAAGTATTTTATATTTCCTCATAAATAAACAGGTACACGGATAGACAAAGAGACAATAGAACAGAATAACAAATCCAGAAACAGTGGTCAATGCATGCAGAGTTTGCCATTTGAAGTCACATTTCACATCAGTGGGGAAAAATGGATTATTCTAATAAGTACTCTATTTTGCTGTGTATAATGTGCACTTTTTTGCCCAAATTTTTGAAAGAAAAGTAAGGATGTATACGTAGCCAGTGTAGCTCATGAGTGATGGAGCACAGCAGGCCTCCCAGGCTGCATCCTCCTGTCTGGGCCTGCCAGGATCATGAGGTTCTAGTTCGGGAACCGGTATCTGGGATCCAGTGGGAGCAGGTCAGAGGGCCTCTGCAGAGGGCTGTGATCAAGGGAGGAGGCAGTGGTGGGGTCGGCAAGGTAGGCTGCAGCCACGCAGAGGCTACTGGGGCCTAGTGCAGGCCCCAGGAACCCCCCGTGGGCCAGGCAGCCTCAGAAGCTCCTATCTCACTGGCCCCATGTGGCCATCTTGCCTCGCCATCATCATGTGGCAAGGAGGGGAGAGGTCCCTGGAGAGAAGGAAGGGGAAGCTTTCACAAAGAGGGCAGCTCTGGGAGGGCAGTGTGGTCTTCATGTTTACCATGGGACCATTAGCCCTCCCCAGATGTGTCTTTCTGGGCTGAGAGCTGGCCACTTTCTATAGGGGCATTTTCCTGGAAGTTTGGGCCAAAACATGAGTGTGGCTTAGAACATATTTTACATCTCAAAATACGGTGATAGCGTTGGAATAAATAAGTAGCCTTTGGGATGGAAGACAATTGTGTTACTGTTCTATATCTTAGATCTTACCAGCTGACGATCACAGTTAAGTCATATAAAAAGTTTAAGAAACAAAGCTTCCTCCCCTGAAATGAATGTTCTTTTATTTGTTTTTCCAGGAGAAAGTACTGCTACTAATGCACCCAGGTGAGAACACTTCCTAGTGAAAATTTCAACTCTGGAGGCCGCCTACATTTACAGTAGTAAACACCTGTTACTATTCTGTCTGTGCAGAGGGATCGAGATCATTTGATTATAGCCTCTTCCTATAATGCTTACTTATGTCTCTTCTCTGTTCCATTTATGGCACCAGAGCACTTTTTAGGATGGTCCACGTGCCTCTAGGTCGATAAATGTGAGGCAATATCATTTCTTATTTATAACTTTTGAAAAAGTCAAAGATGCAGTGCAGAACATTTTGATTGACTGAGTCAGAGAAGATGGTATATAACACAAAGGGCCATAAAGTCACCCAAGAGGACAGTCATATGCCTGACTGGCTTCCACCACTCTCCCTTCAGCCTCTCTGCTCTCTGTTCTCACTCACTGCCCTGGCGACTTTCTCACAGAAGTGCTTCCAGCCCAAACCCTCCAGAGTCCACCCACTCCAGCCCACTCTCAGCCGTCGAGGATCTGCAGCCAGAGTATGTCAATGGTGAGTCTCCCACTGGGAGGAGACTGGAGCTGAGGCAGGGAGGGAAGAGGAGGCAGTATAAGAGACCATGAAATGGTCTACACCCCAACCCCCAAGGCCCAGTCACTCCCAATAAATAAATAATTCCCTTGGAATCATAATTGGTTTGGGGGGGAGGATGTAGTCACAAGGCAAAGGCCTGGGGTGCTATGTATAGACTTTGGTCACTTGGCCACCAACATCTGCGAACTTTTGTCTTCTCCTTGCAGTGGGCATGGATGTGATCTACTCTAAGGTCTGGAGCATCCAGCAGTCAGAAAGACCAGGTGAGAAGTAAAAATTGGTTCTGGTTTGAGGCATCTTCCCAGGAGAGTGGTGCCTTCTGTGCAGTAGAAGTTCAGTCCAAGAGGGAACCGGAGATACCTGGAGGCAGGCTCTTGTGAGAAGCTAAACAAAAAAATAAGTAGGCAAGGTCCAAGGGATCTTGTTTTGAATGGGATTAGAAAGTCAGGGAGAAGCTGAGACACAAGGCAGGGGAGGGAATCAGACAAGAGTGAGGGTATATACAGTCCAGGAGGAATTCTCTCCATGGAGGAGGAGCCCTGAAGTCCCTCTTTGAAAGGACCTGTAGTCTTTGCACAGGACAGGAGCATCACTGAATCAACCAACCTGACCTAGAGAATTTTCACTTTGACATGTGGCTGTGCAGGAACTGAGATCATTCTATAGTAGTGTTTGAGTGCCCTTGACACTGCACGCCTAAAAGCTGCCCTTTGGTCTCTGCTTCCAGCTGCCTGTAATGGAGTCAGTGGCTGTTGGCAGCTTGGCCAGTTTCCTGGTCAGTGGTCATCTGGCTAATTTCCTCTGAGCCTCAGAATCTGGGGCTTCCACTAGCCTTGCCTTGAGATGTGCCCCATGCACAGCTTCCCGTAGAGTTAGTTACTCTGTCATTCTTGTTCATACACAGTCCAGCAGAATCAAGAAGGTACAGTCAGCTTTACTGGGTGCTTATATTTCAGGCTGTCTAGGTCTGAGTTTCAGTGATGCCCATCCTTAGGGCTGATCATCCCCTCAGTTCCTCCAAGTTAGGATCTGAAGTTAGGGAGGGAAGGAGATTCAGCCCCACTATGCACACCTGGAAAGAGGGGGACAGAAGCAGGTATCACTAAGCCTCCCCTGCAGCCAGACTCAAATTACCATGTGACCTTTATCTGTGGTGAGCAATCCATGGTCGGTTGTCTCAGAAACATAGAGGAATAACACAAAGTGAGCCCTGGCAGAGAAGCCAAGGAAGAAAAACTATATTACAGTGGCCCATGGCAAGCTGCATCTGGGGAGGAAGGGCTTTGTCAGTAAGTGCTGGTGGAGGCCTGGATAGTGGGTAGAGTCTGAGAGAGACTTCAGAGTATGCAGCATTGAGAGAGGATTTTGCAGAAGAACAGGAGAAGATGGAATTCCACACACATTAAGCAGTTCTATGCCCATGGCATAAAGCCTGGGCATGAGTTCTAAGTAGGATTTCAAAGAGCCCAGCACTATTTATTTTTTCTCCACAGCAAACACCAGAAGGCCCTTTCTGGAGAACGAGGTGAGCTGCACTCCTGGGAGGCTCCCTGTTCATCCTTCCCCCACTGCATTCCTTTTCTTACTGACTTAGGCCCTTCCTTCTGCATCTCTCCTAGGGTCCCGAAGTCATCTATTCTTCTGTGAAGAAGTCATAACACTTGGAGGAATCGAGGCGTTGATAGGCCCTAAGGATCGGCTTTTCCAAAACTCACCATAGTACTTGTGAAAATTCCCCAGGCTCAGCACTTGTCACAGCCAGAATGTGCCTCGGGGATGAACTCTTGCCGTCGTTCTTATTCTCACCATGTTCCTTCTCTGATGTCTTCTTCTATTTATGAAATGTTTTTGAACTGCTACTACATCTAGTAACTGCACAAAGAAATTATTTCTGCTACCTCCTCTTGAGCTATCAATGTGCAAAGAGGAAAGAAGAATGAGCCAGGGCTATGTAAACATGGGTCATGACAAAAGTTTTGAGTTATACAAAAATTAAGAACCACAAAACCTACACAGACAGAAACAAATGGAGCCCTCCCAGCAACACCAATGAGCCGAGCAAGTTGAAAATTGCACAGGTGGATCAGAAAAGGTGCTGCTGGCTGTGTTTCTTGGAAGTGAAATAACAGACCGTAACATAGCCTGTCTGAAAACTTTCATAGTGACCTATGTATAACGTCTCACCTTCACCTACTCTGAGGTGATGATGACAGGATCCGTTACTGGGCTGTTCTTTCCTTCCAAACGGGAACTCATTGGTTTTTCACTGCCCCCAGAGACCTCCAAATTTTAAATTGGATTCCTTCTGTTGTGAGAACATGAGGATTACGTTTGTAGGAGGAAACAGTGGCCTGAATGAGTGTGCTATGTTGTCCAGGCTCTTGAATGTTCAATTTTATAATGGTTTAAAATAAATTAACAAGGGTGGTTGTGTCTTAGTGAAATACTAAGTGTTTTGCTGGTGGCCACCACAGTGCAGGAGGTAAAAGCACAGCCTTTCATTCCATTGCCCCTGGTGGTGTCTCACTCTGTCCCCTACTCACTGTGTGGTCTTGAGCAAACTAACTAACCTCTCCACGCCTCAATTTCTTCACCTTTATTAATGGGGATACCCTTAGAGTAATTATGAGGATTTAATAGATATCTGTAAATTGCCCAGTGGTTTTTGACATATATGAATGTTCATTACCTAAAATTATCACTCAGCTTTCAAACTCAGTTCTAAGGAAGCTGAAACAGCTGAGTATTCAACATCTCTAATCACATGACTGTCTAAGGTAAAGGTAATAATAATTTTCATGACACTTCTTTTAAAAAGTTTTTAATTGTTATGGATACATGATAGTTGTATATCTTTTTAGGATACATGTGATGTTTTGATACAGGTGTTGTGTATTAATCAAATCAGGGTAATCGAGGAACCCATCACCTCATGCATTTCTTTGTGTTAGAAACATTTCAATTCCACTTTTAGTTATTTTAAAGCACACCCTAACTTATTGTTGATTATAGTCACTTTGTTGTACTCTCAAATATTGTTCTATCTATATTTTTGCACCCATTAACCATCCTCACTCTTTCCTCCTCACCCCACTACCCTTCCCAGCCTCTGTCAACCATCATTCTACTCTTTGTCTGCATAGGATTAGTTGTTTTTAGTATTTAGTGAGAACTTGTGAAATTTGTCTCTTTGCGTGGATTATTTTACTCAATACTATGTTCTTCAGTTCTGTGTTGTTGCAAATGGCAGGATTTCATCATTTTGTGGCTATAATATTCCATTGTGTACATGTACCACAATTTCTTCATCTGTTCATCTGTTGACGGGCACTTAAGTTGATTCTAAATCTTGGTTATTTTGAATAGTGCTGCAATAAACACGGGAGCGCAGATATCTTTTTGATACTTAAAATTTCCCACTTTTGAATGTATTCTCTGGACTGGGATTGCTGGGTCATGTGGTTGTTCTGTTTTTAGTTTTTTAAGGAACCTCCTTATTGTTCTCAATAGTGGTTGTACTAATTTACATTCTGACCAACTGTGTATGAAGGCTCCCCTTTCTCCACATCCTCACCAGAATTCCTTATTGTCTTTTTGACAATAACCATTTTAACTGGGGTGAGACAATATCTCTTTGTAGTCTTGATTTGCATTTCTCTGATGAGCATTTTGTTTCATATACTTATTGGCTATTTGCATGTCATCTTTTGAGAAATAGCTATTCAAATCCTTTGCCCATTTTTAAATAAAAGTATTTGATTTTTTTCCCTATTGAGTTGCTGGTGCTCCTTATGTACTTTTTTAGTTATTAATCGCTTGTCAGCTGGGTAGTTTGCGAGTATTCTCTCCCATCCTATATGTTGTCTCTTCACTTTGTTGATGGTTTCCTACCTGTGCAGAAGTTTTTTGACTTGGTGTGATCCCATTTGTCCAATTTTTCTTTGGTTGCCTGTGCTCTGGGGTATTATTCAGGAAGTCCTTGCCCAGTCCCAGGTCCTGAAGCATTTCCATTGTTTTCTTTTCTTAGATTTAAGTCTTCAATCCATTTTGGCTAACTTATGCACTATGCATGGTGTCCACGTAACAAAAATATTTATACCGGGTGATGCCTGTGGCTCAAAGGAGTAGGGTGCTGGCCCCATATATCGGAGGTGGCGAGTTCAAACCCAGCCCAGGCCAAAAACTGCAAAAAAAAAAAAAAAAAAAAGAAAAATTTATACTCCCTTTATATTTTGAAATAAAGATATATCTTAGTGTCACAGGCTAGAGTATTTTCTATGTGAGCCAGTGCTCACATATACATAAACATATGATTTTAAAAGGATGACAGTAATCTGATTTTTTCTTTCAATAGTTTTGTTATGTTTCAATGCTATTAAATATTGTTCTAAGATATTTGTAGTACTGCCTGGTATATTTGACTATATAGTAACTTGTTTTATAAATGATTTATTTGAAAGTCTTTGTAGTATCAATAATTACTGTGATAAACAATGTTGCAATGAACTTTCTTATATCTATGTCAACATTTTGGTGGCATAACCAGTTTAGAGAAATGAAAGCCTGTTTTCTATGCAGAGTCAGTCAATAACTCGGCAATATTTTCCCAGAAGTATTCTCAAACCATTTCTAATGGTTTTATGGAGGGTCATAACAGAGTTTTTCAATCTTTTTTAAATCTCACAGCACACTTGAACCTATAGTTAAATTTCTGTGGCACTTAAATTATGTTGATAAAAAAAAAAGTTAAAAAAAAAAGAATATACTTACTGTGCTTTCAACTCCTTCTGAAAATATTTAATGATCTTTAAAAATTTTGAGGCATACCTAAGATTCTGGCATGGCACACTGGTTGAAAACCATTGGTCTCTAAGCCTGTGGTACATTACTATCACAATAAAGAATTGAACCATTATAGAAAATAGCAATCTCTATTTTCTCAGTATACTATGGGAAGAAATAGAGACCAAATGTTGGAGGAATCTTTACTTCCTTAATATTTATTTATTTAGATCTAGGACCTTGCTCTGTCATCCAGGCTGGAGTGTGATGTACAATCATTGTTCACTTGTATATGGATATCATGGAATACTATTCAGCCATTAAAATAGATGGAGACTTTACATCCTTTGTATTAACCTGGAGTGAGATGGAAAGCCTTTTTCTTAGTAAAGCATCACAAGAATGGAGAAGCAAGAAACCAATATACTCAATTCTAATATGAAGGCAGTAGACAGTAGATGACCTAATACGTGGCCTCCCCAAATATTGGTTTCTATTTAGACAAAATATTCTAAAGAGAAGTTTCTGATCCCTGCTTCCTGTTACTCTTTGGCAGATCCCTCAGGTCAGTTGCTGAGACACTCTCCTCTCACACAGCTGACTGGGGGCGCCTCCAGGGGCTGTGGCCATTACTGCTGGTGTTTAGTGAGCCGGACACGTTGGAATGAGATCTAGAACAGCAAGGAAATGGACATTCCTTTATCTAGAGATGTTTGGGGTTTTCCCAGAACCCCAGTTTTTGGACAAAGCCCAGTAGGCAAGCTGGGTCTCACATTTCAGTTTGCAGAGATATTTAGGAATTGAAAAAATGAAAAGACCTAAATTTTTAATAAAATATAACAGCAATGCATTGCATTTCATTGGGGAAAAAAGTCTTCCTTTGCGATGAATTTCTGTTCTGATCTCACTGGAACTTTATAAATGATGCAATTGGGAATTTTTAAAATACTGAACTCTAGTAATACACTTGTCCTTCCTTCCTCTTGTAAAAATAACAGACTAAAATTTATAATAAGCAATGAGACCCTTTGATGTCATTGCTTAATTGAGGACAAGAATTTTGCTAAGAAACCTGATTGCTTGCCAGGTATGGTGGCTCATGCCTGTAATCCCAGCACATTGGAAGGCTAAGGCAGGATGATCACTTGGGGCCAACAGTTCAAGACCAGCAGAGCAGCATAGTGAGACCTCATATCTCTCTCTCTCTCTCTCTCTTTCTCTCTCTCTCCCTTTCTTTCTCTCTTTCTCAAAAAAGAAGATTGTTTTCTCTGTACTTAGTGGACATTTGGTCCATAACTTTAGAAGGTAGAGACAGACTCTTAAGCCAAAAGTTGACCTGAAGTTGAGAAAAGGGACTTGACATCCTACAAAACATGGGAGGAGCCTTTCTTCTCCTCTCTGTTCTCCCCTGGGCCCTGTGTCTGAAGCTCTGTCAGGGCCCTAGAGAATCGGGAGGAGCAGGAGTAGCAGGAGCAACAGCTAAATCCCTGGGATGCTGAACTTCTTGGAAGAGAGTGCATTCCTCATCAACGGGAAATGCATGTCTGAAACTTCCTGTGGGTGTAAAATGAAGTGTTGTTGGGAAAGGGATGGCTTTGTTTAGATGTGGGGATGTGGGAGAAGAAATCAGAAAGGAAGCAGCGCAGGAGGGGGAGGGCAGGGCTGGTGCAGAGAATGTCCTCGGAATCACGGACTAACATGAGCTGAGACTGTGTCTTACTCTTCTCTCATGCAGCCTCCACCAATGGAGAATGTGGTAAGTTTCCCTATGGGTCCCAACCCCCAGTTTTGGAGTAGCATCGTCCTCTAGCCAGTTCTGGGGTCACACGGATGCTATCTCAGACACACAAGGTTGAGGACTGATGGTTGCCTCAGGTCCTGATGGTTCTGTTTTCACATACAGCTGCTCTGAAAACATGTGTTTTGCTGGGTGGACAGATGCTGTCTGGCCTTTGAAAGCTCTCGAATCCTTTACTCTCTGCCCAAACTGGTGTTCTGTGACTGGTGTCAGGCCACAGACGTGTTTTGTTTCACTTGCATTTTCTTTTCACGAACTACCTGACATTTGTGGACAAGTGGGCTGGATGCAGGCTCTTACTCCTAAGCTGCACCTTGGCAATAGCACACTGACAAGAGGCAGGCTGGTGCCTATCAAAGCCTAGAAAATTGTCATAAATAGTCAGGAAGACAAACGCAGGCGAGCAGAAGTTGCTTGGATTGCAGGCGAGAGAGGGCTTTTTGGATGACACCTTTTCTCTCCCTGATACTGCTCTGAGCTGATCGGTGCCCAGCCCCAGTGGGCAATTATTCTACCACCTGGTGGCAGTAGAGTAGTTACCAGGGCAGCACTGGAAAGCAGCCATCAGGGGAGACAGACGGCAACAGGCATAAGTGTGTTGCTCAGCTCCTGAGAACCTTCTCTCTGCCATCGCAGTGGATGGTGGCACTCAGCTGACACTCTGGAGGTTTTCTGACTTGGGCTATTCCTCAGCACTCCCTATATGCACCAAATAGTGACACGTTAAAGAATAGCCACCTGGAGACAATAAATATGAAAACCATAATCCTCAAAATAAACATCCAACAGGTGACTGAATTAGCACATAGACTACTACTAAGGAACAGGTAGTGCTTAGAAGACCAGGAAAACACCCCTAAATGTATCAGGAAACCGCAAAAGGGTAGTTAAGAAATGTAGGGGACACCTTGATTGCACTCATATACACAGCTATGATTTAACAACAAAAAAATAAATTAAAAAAAAAAGAAAGAAAGAAATGACAGCAGTGGAAGTGTCAGTATCTGTATTACAGATATAACAAGAGGAGAAACCTTGTGGGAGAAAATAATAGAATTTTACAAAATTGGAGAAAGATGAAAGATTTCCACCTTGAAAGTGTCATAATTTTTTGAGCTGAATAGATAGGACAAACCTAAACATTAGGAAAAATTTAGGAATAGTAGAGACCAAGGGAAAATTCTGAAATATTTCAATATTCTGAAATATTCAAAGAATTATCTATAAATCACAGGAATCAGATCAGTCTCAGACTTCTTACCAAGTCAATGAAAAATAACATTTTCTTTTCCTTTCTTTTCTTTTCTCTCTCTCTCTTTCTTTCTTTCTTTCTTTCATTTTTTTTTGAAACAGAGTCTCAAGCTGTAACCCTGGGTAGAGTGCAGTAGCGTCATAGCTCACAGCAACCTCCATCTCTTGGGCTCAAGAAATCCTCTTGCCTCAGTTTTTCTATTTTTAGTAGAGACAGGGTTTCGCTTTTGCTCAGGCTGGTCTTGAACTTGTGAACTCAAGCAATTCACCTGCCTTGGCCTCTTAGCTAGAATTATAAGTGCAAGCCTCCATGCCCAGCAAAAAATAACATTTTCAAAGTGTTCAAGGAAAAAAGTCCTACCCATAATTTTTTTGAGACAGAGTCTCACTTTGTCACCCTTGGTAGAGTGCCATGGTGTCATAGCTCACAGCAACCTCAAACTCTTGGGCCCAGGTGATTCTCCTGCATCAGCCTCTCAAGTGTCTAGGACTACAGGCGCCTGCCACAACACCCAGCTATTTTTTTGTTGCAGTGGTCATTGTTGTTTAGCTGGCCCAGGCTGGGCTCCAACCCACTCGGTCTCCGTCTACATGGCCAGCACCCTTGAGGCACCACCCCATAATTTTATATCTATCTAAACTTTCATTTAATTGTGAGAGTGAATAGAAATATTCTCTGATATATTGGACCTCAAAATTTTAATACACTTACCACCAAAAGCACTCTTAGAGGAAGTGCTCTAGTGAGAAGAAAAATTAACACAGAAATAGGCCACGAGATATGGAAAGTGACTTTGAGTAAATAGTAAATTTTATTGTTTAAATAAACAGTGACAAAATATGTAGGAAAATAAATAAAATTCTATTACTTATACTCAAGTTCAATAATGTGATTGAAGGCCCGGAGGAAGCGGTTTCAAAGAAATGTAAATGAAGGCCATTATTTATCTTAGAAAGTCAGTAATTACCCCCAGAAATAAGAACAGAGTGGCTCTGAGAGCAGCATAAGGGAATCAGCCTCACCCTCCTGAGCCTGCTGCCTCTGCCCTTGAAGAGAAGGTGGCTGTGCCTCCCACGGGCACTGAACATGGCAGGTCTGCCGGGAAATTTTCAATAAGATGTATGGCTTTGTCTTAATAAAACTCGATTTAAAAACAAGATTTGAGAATAGACTGTGTGACGAGGCCACCAAAGTGACAGGCGATCTGGAAAGTAAGGACAGATGAACTAAATCTGGTCTGACATTTAAGGTGGAGGAACAGAGCCCTGTCAACACTCTAGGTGCGGAGACTACCCAGATCAGCCTGCCTGTGCGCTGAAGCTGGGCTGTGATTCATCCTTTACACCAGCACTGGAGGAAAATGACAAAACCGAGAGACTGCGAGCGAGAGCACAGCAGCGTGGGCTGCGCTGTGGATTTGGGCACCTCTGAGCCTTCCATTCATGGTTCTCTTGCATTAAATTATGAGGGCCGGTGTGCTCATGACTGAATTTTGAGATCGAAAAGCCCCAACTAACCCAGAACAGCTTTGCAGCTGCCTAGGAGATGGATGAAATTCAGTTTTACACCAGTGTTAATGATGTCACACTTTGGTGGCTCCGTGTGCCAGATTGTGAATAAGATGTTGGAGATCTCTGTCAGTCTCACCTGGACAGCCCGGAATAGCAAACACCCACTTTGGAATAGTAGCCAAGTATCAGACAGATTCTGATGCCTCCTTCTCAGCCTACGTGAACAACGGCAGCTGTAGGTATAGGACACTTGCTGATTGTAATGCCAGGCATTAAGCTTTGCTTTATGGCAAAACAGCAATGCTAGTGGCCACAGCTTGATGTAGGACTGAAATTGTAAGCATAATTGAATACAGTACCATTGTTTTATTTTAAGCTCTTTTCGGCATAGCTACCATCAAAATTTATTATACCTTTTCATGTTGTATGTCTAGGATGCAAGTATTTTTAAAATACTGTATTAGATTTCTAGGTTAAACATAATCCAGCTTTAGAGTATTACCCTTTCAGAGGTATAGAAGAAATCCAACTCCAAAATTGGTCCTTGGGAGTTATTCGTGGTCCTTCTCAAAAGGTCAGGTTTCTTTTTCATTTAGAAATGTCTGCAAGTGGAAACTGATAATGTAAGGCACTTTGTAAATTTATATTGGGTAAATGAGAGAAATTGCGTTTTCTTGAGAATTGCAAATTGGTTTCTTACTCTAACCGAGGAGGGGCTCATTGCTTGATGGTACATACAAATTCATCTAAGAGGAACTTTTTTAGACAAATATTCATGGGCTGTTTCCATTCCAGTCTAACTCTGTTTTTTAACCAAAAGTAGTTTGCATGATGTGGTGACTGTTTTGTTTGTGCCATTTTGGGGTCAAAAGGGTGAATGTGGCGAAACCAAGAATTCAGGACTTAATTTCCTTTTGTGTCGTGTGTGTTTGCTCTTGTACCAGAGAACGATCTAGCTTCTAAGAATAACAGCCATGAACTGAGAAAAGTCTCTGTGGCTGGAATCACACTTGGAATCTACACTTTGGTTGTATTCTCATGACTCAAGTTATTTTTTAGCAGTGTAATGGGTACGTACTTTTTAGAGGCTTCTTTTTTGTGTGGAATTAAATCCTCCACTATAAATGCTATAGTTAACATCATTTAAGTAAGATTTGAATAAAATACTAAAAATTTAACCTCTTTAATGAAAACTGGTAGGCAAGGGTAAAAAGTAAATTTTAAAAAATGGGTAAACAGAAATCACAAAATAGAACAGGAGAAATTAGGTCTCGTTTGTATAATAACTACAATAACCTTGAGTTAAACTGAACAATAAAAAGGCGTGGATTCTTAGATTGTATTTTTTTTTAATCCAGCAAAGTATTCAAAAATATACATATGTATAACACATTCATTCAACAAAAACAAATAATTCCAATGCCATCAATATAATTCAATTTAAATGATGTTATTTGAGTTACTGATTCAAAAGGAAACCATCTTACTATAAAACCCATTTTACTATAAAAATGAATTTTGTAATAATCAAATTCTCCTTTGAGGAGAAATTTATAAATGGTTTTTCTTCTCACTCTTAGATAAGGAGCAAGTTCCATATTTAATTCTCAATTTACTAATTAGGATGTTAAGTCCAAGCTATTAATCAAAATTAAAAACTCAAGTTAGCACCAAATCACTCTTCTCTCAGCATATTTCATGGTAAAAGCTTACAGTAAAAATGGAGGGTGGAATGTGTTTAATTTCATCTATTTTCTCCATTTTGCCTTTTAAGGTGGCATCAACAACTTTAAAGCTGACAACTTTGGAGAAGGCAGGATTAGAAAAGAGCAGCCTTCAGATGATCTAGGCACACAGCCATTTAAAGCCATTTTTTGTTTTGTTTTGTTTGTTTTGGAGGCTCTAATTTGCTATTCAAGAACTACTTGCTGTGTGTTTCCCTTCCAAGTTCCCTTGATCCACACAGATGCATGTCTACTCCAGGTGGTATTTGTGCTTGCCTCCTCCAAATTTCCAGATTTTCTGGGAAAGGGTGTGCACCTCCAGATTTTCCAGGGTCTCTCTACGCTACAGGTGGCCCCATCAGACACACATTAGGTGACCACACACTAGCTTCCTTTATTATTATTATTATTTATTTTCTTTATAGGTGTGCATGTGTTTATTTGGTTTCCATTTTTTGCATTCACAAAATTAAAGAGGCTTAAAACTTAATAATAATAACCATGTTTAAGATAAGGACTAGAAACAAAAACCAGGTAAAGAACAAACAAAGATAAATACAATTGGAAAAGAAATCAGATGATTGCTGCCATGAAATATTGAGCAATAATAATAATAATAATAATGCAAAAAAAAAGTAACATTCACAGTGTCAGATAAAAGTATGTCTATCATAGAATGCTTTGAATCTGAGATTCAGTATGGAGTCATCAGTTAACTTTTTTTTTTTTTTCCCAAAGTCTCAAAAAATTGAGAATATTTATTTTTATAAATAAAAATAGAAGATAATTTCAAAAAAACAGATCATGCCAAATCTTATAGACAATAGAAAAAGAAGAAATACTTCAAAATCGTTTTCATCTGGATATACCTGATATTAAAATTGGAAAAAATATATTATTATAAAGGGAAATTACAAACATACTTCACTTATAAATGAGGATGCAATATCCTAAACAACATATCGACAAGTTGAATTAAAAATTGCTGTTCAAATAATGTACTTTGCACACTAGCTTCCTTTTGTTCTCTTTTCCTGTCTTGTGACATCCTGTTCTGAAAAATTCACCCTTCTGGTGCCAACAAACTCAGAGAAAGCTCTCCCAGGCCCACCATCAAAAAAGTTAGCCTGCCTCCCAGAAAGGAGTCTAATCATGTCCACGCTGTTTCTCTGAACACAGGAAACATATTTCAAAGTTCTCTGAACTTAAAAAAACAAACAAAATGACTCCCTATCAGACCCAAAACAAGGCACATATCATTTCAAACCAGTCCTCTTGTAATGAGGAGTGGGGGAGAAACCCCAGCACAGCAGCTCTGCCTGAGAAGTGCATCAGCAACCTGCTCTTGCTCTGTCTCTCTCAACTCTTTTCCAGAGGAGGAGTACAAGAGTCAGGGAATACACCCTCAGAATACTTTAAAAGTCACATAAGGTTATCTGACATCTTATTATGGAATTTGAGTTGTTCAGTCATGACACCTAGTCAAAACTTTTATTTTAACAATCTGTTACGCATTTAAAACAACTCAGGAAATTTGAATAGAAAGGATTATAAGCCAATATTCAAAGCAAATGTTAGTTAAAAAAATCATGAACGCATTATTATCATGCCTATATACACATGAAACAGTCTCAAAACAGAGATAGAACGGGTCAGAATTAGGGAGGAAGAAAAGATAAATCAATATATGCAGTGAATATTTTACTATAACTCTTCTAGGAACTAATAGATAAATCAAAACTAAACAAAAGTATAGATTTGAGTGATGAATTCAAATATAGACAAATTTACATGGAACTAAAAATTTACTTTCTTTGAGAGTACACGTGGAACATTCCAAGGAGTCAATCATAAATTCAAGAAAAACCTTACATCATATGTTTTCAAACCATAATGCAATAATATTAAAAAATGATTTTAAAAGATAGTGAAAATAATCTCATGTTTGCAAAAGAAAAAACTCTACTCAAAATAACACCATAATTAAGGAGAAAATGGTAAGAATATTATAAAATACAACAGGATGATAACACAAGCATATTGTGAAAAATATAGAACACAACTAGAGCAATCCTTAGAGGGAGTTTTCTTGAATGAACAATTATTTATGGAATTAATAACAAAAGAAAAATTAAAGTCAAGGGACCTAACATTCGACTTGAGAAACTAGCAGATTTTCTTGCTAGTAGGGGAAACTACAAATTTTCCCCTCCAAAACGGAAGAAAGAGTAAAGACGAAAATAATAGAATAATAAAAAACAACCCAGAGAGAGAACATGCAAAGCCAGTATCTGTTTCTATATAAAGACTAATGAGATAAACATCTAGCAAGACCGATTATGAGAAAGAGAAAATGCAGGTAACAAAGCACCTACTATTGAAGGGTAACTAGCTGCAGACACATGGCAATTTAACAAAAGATATAATGAATAATTACATGGCAATAAATGTGAAGGTTTTACTATTGACTATATTAGGTGGTGGCCCTATAGAGATCCTGAATTCTAGGCATACTCTCGTCTATCCCCACTGTGTATAAGCACCCCTATTTACCTAGACAACAGTGGTAAGTAACCCCTGCCAACATAGTGTGATGGTTAGTTTTAGGTGTCAACTTGACTGGATTAAGGAAACCTGTAAAGTATTACTTATGGGTGTGTCTGGGAGCTATTTCCAGAGGAGACTAGTGTGTGTGTCTGAGTGGACTAGGAGGGGAAGGTCGGCCCTTGCTGGGAGTGGGCAGCACCAAGTTAGCTGGGGGCCCAGGTAGAACAGAAAGGTGGAAGAAAGGGGTTCCTCCCCTTCAGGAGCTGGGACCTTGGGACCCCAGGCTCTCCGACCTTGGGACTGCACCACTTACACTAGTGCCCTCCCAGTTTTAGTTTCTCAGGCTGTTGGCTTCAGATTGAGAGATATGATGCCATCCGCTCCCTTGGTTCTGAGGTTTTCAGACATGGTCTGAGCCACATGAATGGCAACCTGGGGTTTCCAACTTGCAGACAGCCTGTGGTGGGAACTCATCAGACTCCATAATTGTGTGAGCCAATTCTCCTAATAAATCCCTTCTTATGTATTTCTATATCCATATCTATACCTGTATCTTATGGCTTCTGTCTCTCTGGAGGATCCTGACTAATACTCATGGGAAACTTGTCACCTGTTGGTCCATTGACGTGAAGTACCTTGAACTGCCAGGCCACAGTCTCACTTTTCAGATCAATGAAACTGTGTCCCCCTGTGGAAGTATTCTACCTTTTAAGACCTCTAAGCAGAGCCAAGAATCTTAGGAATGGGAAGAAAATAAGTTAAAAGTGGATCATAAGTCATATCTGCAAAAGGCACTAAGCTATGTTCAACTTTCACTCCTTAGTTCCTAAACCCAAGACTGTAAGAGTATTATATACTGGTGTAACTAAGATAATTCTGGTCTGGGTATTGAAGAATGAATAGGAAGTGCCCATGGAAACCCAGAAAGGGGAAGTATGAATGAATTAGAAAAAAATCCACAGCACCACAGTGAACCAGCATTGTTAATGCCTAAATTCCCTTTCATTACAGAAAGGCAAGAAAAAGAAATTTTTAAAATGAGGATTAAATATGGAAGAAAATGAACTAGATTATTTACAAATGATATGATTCCATTTATAGCAAATCAATAAAATATAGCTAAATTATTGGAATTAACACAAGAGTTTAGAAAGGTTACTGAATAAAAACAATCAATACACAAAAATCAGTGAATGCCTTTATTACACCAATAAAAATAAGATGTTATACAAAAATAATAACCATTTTCAATAGCATACCAAAGAATACATAAAGAGAACATAAGACATTTTAGAACTGTGCAGATGTAATAAAAAATTTCCTGGGCCAGATGCAGGGGCTCATGCCTGTTATGGAAAACAATATGGAAATTCCTCAAATAATTAGAAGTAGACCTACTACTTGATCCAGAAATTCTACCCAAAGGGCAAGAAATCATTATATCAAAAAATACCCATACTTGTATGTTTATTGCTGTACTATTCACAATAGTAAAGATATGAAGCCAACTTAAGTGTCCACAAATGGATGATTGGATTCCAGCCATGGAATGCTACTCAGGCATAAAAAATAATGAAATCATGTCTTTGGCAGAAACAGGGACAGAGCTGGAAATTCAAACACCATATGTTTTCACTAACAAGTAAGAACTGAATAATGAGCACACATTGACACAGAGAGGGTCATAACAGAAACTGGAGACTTGGAAATGGAGTGGGAGAATGGTAGGGGGTGTGGGATGAATTATCAATTGGGTATTCTGTACACCAACCAAGTGAGGCTTATATGAAAAGCCTAGACTTCACCACTATGTGATATACCCATGTAACAAATCTGTACATGTGCCCTATGAATCAGCACAAAAGAAAAAGAAAGAGAAGAGAAAAAGACTTCTGCAGAGGTCATTCTGAAAGCATTCATAATTGAAGACCTAAAAACTGGAGAAACATGATATTTAGTAGTTAGACATTTCTATATAATAATCATTTCAATTTTTCCCAAATTGATCTATCAATTTAACAAAATATCACAGTCTTAATCCTGAGAAGTTTTAATTTTTGTTTGTTAAATGTAATTTCACAAGTTGATTTTAAAATTGGTTTGCATATATAAATGCAAAGGGTGAAGAAGAGCAAGACATTTTGACAAAAAGAGAAGATGTTGGGAAGATTATTAGATTAAAAGGTATTTTGAATTTATTATAATTATTAAAGTATGATATAAGCAAAAGAATAAATAAACAAACCAACGTAACCATACAGAGAATCTGGGAACTGCTTCATATATATGCATAGCCTTAATTTATAATAAACACAGAACAGTTTGTTTACATACTGGGGACATGGGAACAAGGAACAAAAAAGCTTTTTATAATCGATCCTGGTACAATTAGAAATCAGGATAAAGAAAAAATAAATTTTAACCTCTTATTCTTTATAGAAGCAGCAACAATGACATTCTAAGTGCACTATAAATGTGAAAAGTAAAAAAAGTTATTAAGGGATAACTTAGTACTACATATTCATAATTAGAGCATAGAAAATTTCTTAAGGAAAGGAGGAGGGGCGAGATGGCTGACTGGAAGCAGCCTCTGACACAGGCTCCTGTCCAGAGAGAAGGATAATGTCCAGAGGGTATCCAATTGAGTTGAAGACAGAAAGCCCAGCCGAGAGAGAAGAGAGATAACTGCAGGTCACCACTGCTGAGGCAAGCTGCGATTCCAAGACAACAATCTTCAGGTACAAAACTCAATGGAAAGGAAAAATGCCCGACCCCTCCCCCAAGAAAGCTGTGGGTTCTTTTTTCCTTTTCCTTTCACTCTTCATTTGCTCCTGTGGGATTTCTACAGGCGAGTAGTGAACTGAGGATCTCTTGTCTCAACCCATGGGTGAGAGTGGTAAGAAGTAGGAATTACTTCCTCCAGAGGGACCATGCTGCGACTGAACATTCTCTTTAGGCAGAAAAATTGAACTAACATTTTCCCTGCCATTTTGAACTTTCAGTCCACCTCCCCTCACCAGATAAACCAGATCCCTAACCCCTGCAGTGACTGAGGGAGGAGGCTCATGAGCAGCCCCCCCCCCCCAGCCTGCCTGACTGAGTGCCCCACCCCCCACCCTGCCGTTCCCCACGCCCTCCTTGTCTCCAAGCCCTGCCGTGCCCGGGTGCTTTCCCTGCCTCTGCGCCATGCCCTGCCTGCCCTGAGACCCATGAGGCTGCACACCACACCCTGCCCATCTGGAGACCGCAGAGGCTGAGCTCCCCTACCCATCCAGAGACCACTGAAGCTGAGCGCCACGCCGTCCTGCCTCTGCACCAGACCCTCCCCCAACCAGAATCACCAGTGGAGTAGTGTTCTCCATGTTGAAGTCACAAAAATAGAGAGGTAGATACATGGAACAGAATTGAAGACCAAGAGGTGAACTCAGACACTTATCATCATTCGATTTTGGATAAGCCTATTAAAAATATAAATTGGGAGAAAGATTCCCTATTCAATAAATGGTTCTGGATGAATTGGCTGGCAACTTTTAGAAGACTGAAACTGGACCCACACCTTTCTCCTCTAACAAAATTTGACTCTCACTGGTTAAAGGACTTAAACTTAAGACATGAAACTGTAAATATTCTTAGAGAGAGTGTAGAGGAAACACTTGAGAAAATTGGCCTGGGAGAATACTTCATGAGGAAGACACCCTGGGCAATTGAACATCAAAAATACATTACTGGGATCCGATCAAATTAAAAAGCTTCTGCACTGCCAAGAACACACTAAATAAAGCAAATAGACAGCCCTCAGAATGGGAGAGAATTTTTGCAAGTTATACTACCGACAAAGGTCTAATAACCAGACTCCACAGAGAATTCAAACTTATTACTAAGCAAAAAACAAGTGATCCCATTTCATTGTGGGCAAGAGACATGAACAGAAGCTTCTCTGAAGAAGACAGGTGCATGACCTACAGACACATGAAAAAATGCTCATCATCTTTAATCATCAGAGAAATGCAAACCAAAACTACTCTGAGATACCATCTAACTCCAGTAAGAGTAGCCCACATCACAAAATCCCAAAACAACAGATGTTGGCATGGATGTGGAGAAAAGGGAA
>CAUYPK010058003.1:0-44787 GCA_963574355.1 Loris lydekkerianus | reverse complement strand
TTTGGGTACTATGAATGTAATCCACCATGCAGCCTCTCCATATCCTGTCTTAGGTTGTCCAAGCTTTGGGAGTCTTACCCGTCATTGGTGCTATGGAGGGCGGTGAAGAATAATAGTTAGATTCTTGGTTAATGAGCGGGTGATATTGGACCTCGACCTGATTTAACGGCCTATAACCTTTTTTAAGGATACAGGGCCCAAAGGTGAAGGGTAAATATGGGTCGGAGGGGAAATGAAATCAGAAAGGAAGAGCAAAGAGAGGGAAGGAGGGAGGGGAGTGGGGGTTTGGTGTGTGCCACACCTTTTGGGCGCAAGACATGACTGTAAGAGGGACTTTACCTAAAAAATGCAATCAGTGTAACCTGGTTTATTGTACCCTCAATGAATCCCCAACAATAAAAAATAAAGAAAAAAAATTATAAAATGTACAGTAAGAATCAATCTGTGAAAAAAAAAACAACTTAGCCATCATAGAATGTTCTAAACAACTTAAAAATAAATCAAAGATAATATCTGATTTAAACTTCTACAGAATCTTCTGCTCTCATGGAGATTTGGGTGACAGTTGCTACAGATATTAAAGCCATTCTCCCCAAAATAAAAGGAGTTACTTCTTTAAAAAAAAAAAAAAAAAACTTATCAGGACGGTGCCTGTAGCTCAAAGGAGTAGGGTGCCGGCCCCATATGCCAGAGGTGGTGGGTTCAAACCCAGCCCAGGCCAAAAACTGCAAAAAAAAGAAAAACAACAACAACAACAAAAAAAACTTATCAGTTATATTGTTATATATCGTTATAGATTTTTTCCTGTCTAGTAACTGAAATTAGTAGATACAATTATTATTAAACTCCTTGAATCCTTTAACCTGAATTCACTTCTTAATTTATGTTGAACTTTAATTACTCAATCCCTTACAAATTTTCAGTCTTAGTGTTAGCTGAAAGTTATCATCATTCCATAAGATTTTATTTTCAAGAGAATTTTGCACCTACGGTGCATCTTATAAGGGTACATGTGAAATTTACTAAATATAGAATATAAATGTCTTAACATAATAACTAAGAAAATGCCAAGAAGGCTATGTTAACCAGTTTGATGAAACTATTTCAAATTATATATAAAACCAGTGCATGGTGCCCCACGATTGCATTAATGTACATAGCTATGATTTAATAATAAAAAAAATTTCATTTTCAAGAGAATTTCAATACAAATCATACAATTTTATAAAATGATATTTTTAAAAGACTTCTTCCAGATTCAGATCTCATGGAACACCCCTTAGGGGTATCTTTTATATATTTTACCTATGAAATCATTAACTGATTTTACGTCTACTCATGACTAACTTAATGAGAAAATGTGCCTCAGGATAAATCCTTTTGTAGACTATATAAATGCAAAACTTTCTCTTAATAAGTTGTCAAAGACACAAGCAAGGAAAGGAAGCTTGTTTTCCATGTACCTTTTTCCAGTGATTAAATCAATAAACCAGTATTCCTGTAGGTTAATTAAGGATTTCAAGTCAATGAAGGCATAGTTGCAGACATTACAGATGAAAGCATAATTGATTTCTAAAATAGAATCTCTTTACCAATGAAACAAAAGCTATTGATTTCCTTCTCTGTAGCAAATATTCTTTTGATCTTTTGCTATTTCTGCATCATCAGTTATTCAGTAGTATTGCTGACTTATAATTGAAATAAAATAAAAGAGAAGTATTTTTCTAATTAAAAAAAAAATTTAGCAAACATACCTGAAAAGGGTGTCAGAGAAGTCAGAATAAAAGTAAACATAGTTTGAAGAAAATAATGTTTGCATCCTTTCCTACCTCCTCAACAAATTTTGCTCATTATCAAATTCATAACTCATGGACTACAACAGCTGAGAAGGGAAGAAAATAAGAGTGTAGAGTCAATTTTGCCAAAATATTCTCCCTAACAACTAGTGTAATAAGTTAGAAGGTGACAATAGAATTTTTCTTCTGACCATGGGTACTATCCAACTCTACCATCATGATTAAACCATGCTCTGATGCTACACACTTCTCTTGAACTCTAAATGAACTCTCCATAAATACTCTCTGCTCTTCAGCAGCACCAGTCTAGAGCAAAGGAATTTCTTATGCTTTGTACAACATAAAGTTACCTGTTTGAATAATGGTGAAAAATCAGGCTCTATGTTACACAGATATATAAATAAGATAATAATTGACTTAGGAATTCATTTGCCCATTTCAGTATGTATAAGTAATTAAAAAAGTAAATTGATTCAATCACATCTCTATATCTTCAGCAATATTTTCCAAGTTCTCGATTCTTTGAATCAATTTGTTACTCTGTCCTCTAAGTGACAGTGCCTGGTCAGAGGAGCAAAGATATCATAGGACTTTCATTTCCTTGCCAAATGTGTGTCCTGTGTGATGTGGCTAAATCGCCCCAAAAGAAGATGGCTTTTTACTCATTGAAATACCAAGAATAGGTGCCTTTTTGCAAGTCTTCAAGCAAAGGTCCCTCTTTGTTCTTGTATTTGCATAAAAGCACCAATTGTACTAGCCAAGACTTTGCAAAATACTAAATAAAACTAATAAAAGAGTAAATTTATCTTTTATGAGCAGCATCTAGCCTAGTGCCTATAATAAATATCTGTTAAAAAGTTAATAGGTGATGAACTGAATGAATAAAAAGAACTTTACCCTTGTAAGAGTGAATGAGTGGCAGATTGAGTAGAAATACAACTCTGTAACACAGTTTCTCATACTAACTCTGAGTATTTTTGGCATAGTATTTGTTAATAAGACATGATAATACACTTTTATTTCATTAAAATATTTTGTTTTACTTTTATAATGTTCACACTATTTATAATCATGCTTAGAATATTCACATATAATTTTACAGATTAATTATGTCATTTAAATTTTGGCTAATAACAACTTTACTGAAACAAATGTATTCCAAATGCTTCTCGAGTGTTTGAGTATAAAACACTTCTACTATGGAAGTGGAGGTGCTGCATCATAAAAGGTATGAAACTTTAATTCTGATAGATTCTGATAATTTTCTTTGACAAAGTTTGCACAGGAATTATTAATATTTTTAAATGTTTGTGAAATGGTATAATGTTCTTTCAACTTGCATTTATTGACTTACTTAGATGATTCATATTTTTCAAATACATTTTTAAATGGCCTACTCCCAGTCCTCAAAATTCTACAGGGAACACAGATTGATTCTACTCAGAGCTTTTTCTTTTGTAGTGGTTCTCAACCTTCCTAATGCCGAGATGTACTTTCATTCTTACACAGGGGTCACAACCCAAGGGTTGAGAACCACTGTTAGGAAAGAGATGGACGGGTATCAGTGTTGCTGTGATGTAAAATGAGTCATATTTAGCCAATTCTTGGACTAGCTTATAAATATAGCAGGGAAAAACAAAAGCAGATAAAATTGAAATGATATATAATAAATTGCAATGGACTATAACTCCTGTCCTTAAGGAAAAAACAGAGTAAAGTCAGAATAGAATAAGAATTCCTATTTTTTTTTTAACATATGCTTTGAACATCCTCAAACTTTGTGATAAAATCAGATGAAAGACAGAAAGAAATTGTTTCAACATTTGACACATTTTCTGATGCCTCATTTTCATGTGGCGATATTAAAACTCCAAGCACAAAAGCACCCTAGTGATATTCATAATGCATGTAGTGAATCCAACTACATTAGTAACCTGCTTCTGTCACCAGTAACCATCCACTTTTCATTTGCCTCGACTGGTTATTTTTTCAGACATGCACAAATAAAGTCACTGATGATGGGAATAAAGTCATTAATGGTATCGTCCATTTCCTAAAAATGCTCAACATTTATGTCAATGTTTGTTATTTTTTATTATTTTTGGCAACCTTTTATTTTGTTCTTTCCATTTACAAAAAAAAAAAAACCTCTTAATCAATATTTCATATGTTATATCTCACTGCTTTATACAGAAATGAGCTTCTTTTAAAATATAAAGACCTAAGTGGTTTATAATATGTAAATTATAAAAGCTTTTTTATTTTCTACTTCCCTTTCGGAGTATTCCATATGGAAACCGTAGCAAATGAAGTTCTTTTTCTTGTGACTTTGTTTTATCTGTGTAAAGGAAACACTCTAAAATATTTGCTTTTTGTTCCCCCATGCATAGATTGAAGTGCTACCTTTTGAAACATGCAGTGAGGGCCATCTTTTTCTTGAGGTTTTGCATACTGAGCATTTATCTTCTGGTAAGTTGCACCTTTTCTTCTTTTTCTTATGACTTTTATGCATTGTTATTCCATTAGTACAGGTTAGCAATTACTGCAAATGTCCCACAGAGAGAATATTTCAGGGACTTTCTTGACAATGCTGAAGAGTGTTTAGCATTCATTCTGTTACCTAATTCTGTGCTTTTAATGTCACTCCCTGTGCTGCAGTCTAATTCAGGTTTGGTTATGCATATTCTTTCAGTGTCTAATCATTAGCTCTTACATCTTTCAATTATCCAAACCTGAGCACAGCACTGGTCTGGCTTTGTGCAACTTTTATCTGTAACAAGAATTTTATGTGCCAAGTAATTTTGATGATTGCTATAATCCATATGTTATTGACCCAGAACAAGTGATCAGGAATTCACTGCATGATTTTGTGGTGTTTTATTTAGAATAAAATAAATTTTGTTTAAAAGTAGACCTGTGAGAAAACATGACATTTAAAAAATTAATTTGATAGTTAAGGGGTTCAGAACATGCTACCCCAAAAGATAGCACCATGACATTTGAGAGAGCAGCAGAGACAGGAAAGTGACCCTCTCTTTGTCCTTCTCTCCTAAAACAAGTTTTAAAAAATACGAACGTCACTTTCAGTCCTTCTCCCACCTTTCTTCCCTGGAGCAATTCGTGAGTGTCCTTCTAGAGATGTCCTCCTATACCCTGAGGAAAGGAACATCCTTACCTCTATAGACACAGGGACACAGGAGAGAATATGAACAAATAAGACTTTCTGTGTTCTCAATAATTTATTATCATTAGATCATACCCTTTTGTCCTGTAGTCATATTTCTTCACAATTGTACACTTATCAACTTATGTATAAAAATAAATGTTAGCCTGTTTCTTTGGTCTTTAGTTCATAAGACTCCTGTGTCACTTAAAACTCATAGTAAATATATCTGTAGGCTTTTCTCTTGCAAATCTATCTTTTGTTATTGGAGCCTCCGTTGTGAACCTAAAATGGAAAGAAAACATTTATTTACCCTGAAATAGAAAGTAAAGCATTAAAATAAATCTACATAAACAATAAAATGATTTGTGTAATGAATAGTTTCTGCTGCCTTAATTTGGGATTTGTGAAAATATGCACATTAATGCTTCTATCATTTCCTAAGATAAGCAACGATATGAGGATGTCAAAACTTTCTCAAACCCAATGCAGTGTAAATTAGAATGATTTCTATTAATAAAAGTCTCAAAATGATGAAATAAAAATTTTTCATTGTCCAAACTTTGATATTATTATTAGTCTTTAATTTATATTGTTACATTATTATCATATTTACTTAAGAAATGGATATTTCTTAAAAAATGCATTTTTATTTCATAAAACCATAAAATAAAAGGAAAAACAGAGATATATTTACAATGCCAATAGAGGTTAGGAAATGGTATTAGATTAATCTCAATAAGAGCAGGAGAAGAGAAAAAAACTAAAAAATAAAAGCAAAAGTAGAAAACAAAAAGCAGATGGTGTATTTAAACTTAACCCACATATAAAGAATTTAAACTCAGGGAACAAGGAATGCATAATCATAGTGTGAAAAAATACTCAACTCTTAAGTTTTCGACAGGAAAACCACCTCTAAAATAAATAAATAGTTTAAATCTAAAAGGATATGAAATTTTATACCATTCTAACACTAATCAAAAGATATCTAGAGTAGATTACAGATAAAGAAGCTAATGTCCCAAAATTGGAATTGTGCAAGGTTAATAAATGGGAGAAAGTTTAACCCCAAATCCTGATGCTAGTTTGATATTTTTACCACCTTACCATTGTGTTTCATCAAAGAGTTCCTAACAGGTCATTTCTAGAAGTTCCAAACACAGTTGCTTTAAACTAATGCACACTCGTTAATTGGCTTTATTATAAAAATTATCACTTCAACTAGAGGCATCACCCAACACAAATTATTTTATGCTGGAGTTACATACCAAAGGGTTCACACTATAAAAATTAGTTTATAGGTTCTTATATTATGCCAGATAAAAATGTGTGAGAAAATTAATGTTTATTTAATTTCTTGTTTTTAATCATTCTGCTTTTTAAAATATAAATGCATGACTTAACTGCCAGTATAATTCCTTGCTGGGCTGAAAATATGAATAATTTAGTTGATAACCTCATGATGAAAACGTACTTTAGAATTCTATCATCTAACACATGAATACTGAGTACCTTACCCCTTGCCAGGCCCTCATAAAATGACATAATATGACAAAATTGATATTTCTAATCTCTTTCTAAAATTATTAATACTATAACATTCAAGCGCATGTTATTCATTAGTTTGTAGAAAGTGACATTATTTATAGCTTCTGTTTTTCTCTCAGAGAACTAAGTTTATTAACAAAAGTAAAGTTTTAAAAATACATAAAATTCCTACAATGTTTAAATATTATTTTCTAAATCATGATCTATAAAATAGAATTCTAATATTTTTCATTGATTATAAATCATGCATATGATAACATCATGCATATTATATAGACATCTTTTAGCAAAATATGTAAAATTTTTCTCAGTGTTGTTTTTTAACATGGGCATATTATTTTATATTCATTTTGTATAAACATAAATATCAAAATAATAGAAATAATATATAAAAATATCTGTAACCCCTCTAAGGTCTAAAATAAAAAATAAAGCCTTTAAAAATCTCAATACTTTTTACAGTATTGTTTATTACAATTCCTAATGTCAGTATTCTTTTCTCTATAAACCTGATATCTTTATAAAGTAATATATACCTTATAACCAAATAACATGTTTTTAATGTTAAGCGGTATTTATTGTTCTCTGTGAATGTGACCAGCATTTTTAACATTTCTTAGACACAATTTTAACACATCTGAATATTCCTTCACAAACTCCAACTTGATTGTTTTAAATGACTTTTAATCTAAGTCTCTTAAATTGTCATAAAAATTAGGCTGATTCACTGTCCCTTGGAGACTGTGATATAAAAGCCCATCCATCACAGTGTATCTAATTAAGAAACTAAGTTAAGAGGTGTTTGAACAAGATATTTGAGAATCTCAGGGGACCAGACAATTGAATTGGTATTTCAGACATATCAAATTAGTTAATGATTTGGGAATCTTTATTCTGCAAGAGTATGTAAATTAAAAAAGAATAATGAAATTCATTAAAGCTCGGTATCAGGGAGAAAGAGGACCCTGTGCACCTCTGCATGTAATTATAACTACCTGCTTCATTCAGATAGAAGGACAGGAGGCTGGGGAAACAAAAAAAGCAATTTGGACAGATTAATTTTCATATTGAACACAGAGAACTACAATTATTTTCCTTTATATTTTGGAGATATCTTTCTCACAATTGACAAATCCGTATTTGGTAACCAGGCCTGCTTTCTATTTTCACTTCACCATATGAACTTGTAAGATAAATGTCTTGCCATTCAAAATGACAATAGATATTGAATTTTCTCTTGAAATTTAACAAAGTATTTTATTTATTTTGTCAGCCTATTTCAATACTGAAAGAGGCAGAAGAATAAAAACATTCCACTGCTTTATCCAAAAGCATGGAATGAATGGAATATTAAATCTCACCCAATGAAAAGATGGACTGGAAAATGTATTCAAAATGTAAACAAAACCTGTTCTTAAGTTCCAAAACAGTATACTCTTAATTCTTCTGAAGCACATAGTAAGAATGTAACCAATAATATTATTCTGTTACATAAAATAATTTTTTCCACTTTTTATTAATTTCTGATTTGTCCATCAAAAACTTTCACTATGTTATGTATCATTTTAAAAGCTTAAACTCTGATATTCTATAAAATATGTTTTGAAAACTAAGATGCTTGAAGAATATGCCCTTGTAATGAAAATAACATGATTTTATTATTCTTCCATGTAGAAGAAAACTGTAGAAATACAAAACCCAGCTGTTGATTTGAACCAGTGATAATCTGTTTAAAGTTAAAATACTCCAGAACACTATCTATTGCAACATTATCAAATTTCCTTACTATGTCTTCCTCACCCAGTCTCCTCCTGTGATGTTCTCTACAGGTCAGTAGGTTCCATGGTAAATATTTTGTGAAATCTGGTTTTTAACCTCAGAATCACAGAAAGTTGTAAGCATCTGCAAATTGGCATTTATCATATCCAAGAGGTGAATCTTGAAATTATTAAATTGCTGCAGATCATAATCAAAAGAGATAAGAACAAGGCCATTAAAGTATTTATGTTTCAATGGGATTCTTATTAAGATGCAAAGCATTCAGAGTAACAGCCTAAAAATAAAACTGGAAAGATATATTTCTAAAATAATAATGGCATTTTTAAAGAAAAACAAACCCTAAAGTAGTGAATAATGAAGGACATGAACAAAGATTAAAGACTGAGGATGTCTTTGCAGTTGATGAAAACAGTATCTCGAAATAAAGATCTTAAAAACAAAAGTTCTCTGACCTCACTCATCCTCCTGCCTGTCCGTCTCTTTCTACTCTGAGGCTAGCCAGAGAAACTAGAATCCTTCTTCCCCAAGTTGGATCATAAAAGCCAGAACCCCTTTTACCAAAACGCACACAAAATCTAACATTATTCTATGTAAAAATTGGTGATATGGTAAAATAATTATCTGATCTATTTTATCTGACTGTCAGTAATAAGATTCTTCTTCCAGAAAGGTCTACCCTGCACCCAGAAACAGAGAATGGAAGTACAGAGAGGCCAAAAAGAATCTAATTCCTTGATAGATTGATCTTGTGGGTTCTTTCCTCTCGGTTTATTAGCATAAGATTATACTGTTTTTTCCCGATCATAGTTCTCCATGGCCTTCCATACCTGGTTGAGCCTAAGCATGAAAATGCAAAATTTCCCTTCGATCCTTTAGTTTTGATTCTGAAGGTCCCCTGTGTACACATCACCTTTGTGTCCTTTTCCTCCTATTAATCAATCTGCCTCAGGTCAGTGACTTTTCATCAGGTTTTTACAAAAATAATGTCCTCCACTATCTACAGTTTGTCAAAAATTGGGGATCTAGGGCCATTGATCCTGTACAGTATTAATCATCATAATGAGAATGACAAGTAAACAATAGGGATAATGGTAAATACACAATAGTAAGTCTGTCAACTGAGATATTCACTGGTGAAACAGGCTTTGAGAGAATAGTTAATGATAAGGAAAAATACTTAAATTTCATATTATGAGTGAAGAAACCATAGCCTGAGAAAAGGGCTATATCTTGGGATTCCAGAAATTTTAAATACTTTATAATTATATTTGTATATACAAAAATGAGATTGAAGAAAAATATACTCTATAATGTTAAATTGAATTCAGAGAGTCTAAATTAACTGTGATATTAATTTTATGTTTTACTAATTTCTATATTTCTAAATTATCTTAAATTATACTAGTTCAATGAAAAGTATACAATACAAAGTTAATCCTTGTAAAAGTTTCTTTACTTGTGAAATATATATTTTCTGAATAATAAAAAGTTGTCTTTTAAAAATTCTATCTGTTGAAAGCATCTATGTTAACAAATTTATTTAACTCAATGTGTGTAGAGGACAAGTTCCATTCTACAAATGCACAGAATAAATATTCTAGTTGATAATATTTGGGAAAAATATATATTATAGTTAACATTATTCCTATTTCCTGAAGAATTTCTGGCATACAACTTACAAAGTTTCATCACTATTATTGTAGATACTGTGGTCACCTTCGAGTTCAATTTTATCTAATCAATGTTTGACACTACCACATGTCCTTGATGGTCTAAGCCAGTCAAGGCAACACCACTCCTCTAGGCAAAGTCATAAGGAAAAAGAAGAACCTCCAATTTGCATCAGTTGATACCAGACGTCCTCTGACCAACATGATTGATGCAGTGATTGTCCACATAGGCTAAATTGGCTCAGTAAGAGTAAAGCTCAGGCCAAAGGTACTACAGTTGAGAAAGAAAATCCTCCTTTCCCTTCAGGAAGTGTACAAGGAAGCTTAAGGTCAAGGTTTCTGTTCCTATCAGCAAGTCTAAGGAATAAGACAGACCACAGAGGACAACAGGTCCAAAAGTATCCCATCACCTCCACCCCTGAAACTCAGGATTTCAACTACATGAAACTTGGGCTATGTCAATTACATGAGCCAATGCGAAATCATAACTGTTTAAAGCAATTTGACTTTGGTTTTCTATTCCTTATACTAATCAGTATGACAACTGAAACAATATTGCAATTTCAATTTTGTAAAGTTCTTAAAGTCTATTACTAATTATACAGAACGATGATACAGATCATGTGATAAGATTTTTAAATTACTGTTTTTTAAAAAAAAGGAAACTAGTAATTATGACCATCTCTTGCCACATCAACATTGTTTGAAGTGCATTAAGGCTAGTGTAATTTTTTTTTTTTTAAATGGGTATGGTTATCTTTAAAATCAGCATTCCATAGAATTTTTTTTTATTTTTATTTTTTTATTGTTCAATCATAGCTGTGTACATTAGTGCAACCGCCTATACCCATTCTAAGATGCACCACAGATGTGGCCCCACCCATTACCCTCCCTCCACAAAAACCTCCCCCCTCCCTTCCTTGGCCCTTTCCCCATAGTCTTGTGGTATAGTTGTGTTATAGCCTTCATGTGAAGGCTATAGTTTGGCTTCATAGTAGGGCTGAGTACATTGGATATGTTTTCTTCCATTCCTGGGATACTTTGCTAATATGGTATTTTAAATGCACAATTCAACATTGCTAGTATCTATTGAAATAGAATTTAAAGGTGAATATGTTCCCTAAAGGACTTCTACTTTTGCTGAACAGTAGATAAGAAATATTATAACATTTCCAAAATTATTGATACTATAGAAATCTTTAGATTATTAATAATGATACCTCATTATTTCCCTAGTTTGATAAATAAGATATTGTGTTCAGAGAAAGATGTTTGTCTATTCATTCATGCAAACTTCTAACAGAATACATTCAGTAGAACATGCTTAATTTGCATATTAAATATCCTCCTATAAAATTTCATTAAATATCAAATGTACAATTTCTATATTTTCTGTCTAGGTGTATTTATGAAAGTAATATTCCTCAATGGGACATTATGTTGTGAAATAAAGAAGAACTATACTGGTTAAAATTTGTTACTATTTCAAAGACTGTACATGAAAGTAATAACTGAAAATGTTATATCCAAGAATTATTAGATACAATAGCTAGGAATCCCTATAATAATTTTACACTAATTATGTCTGTGTGTATACGAATTAGTGTGGACTGTATGTAAAATATTAAATATACTTCATATAAGAAACTTAGTTTTGTAGGATACAAAATTTTAGGCTGGCCATTGTTCTGTTTTAGAAGACTGAGAATGGGGCTCTAATCCCTTCTGGCCTGTAAGGTTTCATTTGAGAAGTCCACAGTTAGTCTGGTAAATTTTCCTTTGTACTGTATCTATTTTCAGCTTCCTAGTGATAGTAGTGGTTCTTTTGCTTTTATTTTAGTCAACCAAATGATCATGTGTCGTGATGAATGCCTCTTCATAATAAATCTCACAGGAGTCCTGTGTGCTTCTTGTACCTGGATATTTAGATTTCTAAAAAGGCCAAGGAAATTTTCCTAAATTATTCCTTCAAATAAATTATCCAAACCCTGTGCATTTTCTTCTTTGTCCTCGGGGATACTTTTGATTCTTATGTTTGGTCTCTTCACATAATTGCACAATTCTTGTAGCCTTCATTCATTTCACTTATGTCTCTGTTATTTCTCTTTGACTGATTTGTTTAGCTCATAGGTGTTACTATCAAGCTCTGAAATTCTTTCTTCTGCCAGATCTATTCTATATAATGTAGGTCTCAGTACTTCCTACAGGGCTAGTCTGGTCTTCATAAATTTCCTTAGCATTTGCTTATCTGAGAAAATACATCATGCTCATGGATCAGCAGAATCAACAATATTAAAATGTCTATACTACCCAAAGTGTTTTGCAGAGTCAATTCAATCCCCATTAAAATACCAATGTAATTCTTTGCAGATCTAGGAAAAGTTCTACTCTTTATATAAATCAGAAAAGACCCTGAATAGCCAATAAACCTTTATGCAATGAGAATAAATCAGGAGGCATCACTCTACCAGAATTCAAGCTATACTACAAGGCTATCATAACCAAAACAGCATAAAACTGGCACAAAAACAGAATAGAGACTGATCAGGACAGAGAACCTAGATATGAAGCCATCCTCATATTGCCATCTGATCTTTGACAGAGCAGATAAAAAACATATGCTGGGCAAAAGAATCTGGATTCAATCACTACTTGGAAAATTGGATAGCCACACATAGAAGACCAAAACAGGATCTGCATTCTCACCACTCCCAAAAATTAATTCACAATGGATAACAGACCTAAACCTAAGGTACGAAACTATAAGAATTTTAGAAGAAAAAGTTGGAAAAACTCTTATAGAGATCAGCCTAGGCAAAGGATTTTTGAAGAAAACTCCACAAGCAATTACAGCAACAACTAAAACAAATAAATTGGATTTTATCAAATTAAAAAGCTTCTCCACACCCAAGAACATAATAAATAGAGCAAACAGACAACTTACAGAATGGGAAAAAAAATATTTGAATGCTATACATCAAATAAAGGGCTGGAAACTAGAATCTACAAAGAACTCAAATTAGCAAGAAAAAAGTCAAGTAATTCCATTAAAAAGTGGGCAAAAGACATAAACAGACACTTTTCAAATGAAGACATCCTAATGGCCAACAAATACGTGAAGAAATGCTCAACATGTCCAAATTAATCAGGAAAATGCAAATCAAAACCACAATGAGATATCACCTAACTCCAGCAAGAATGGCTTTTATCAAAAAGTCCCAGAACAATAGATCTGGCATGGATGCCGAGAGAAAGACCCTTTCCTACACTGTTGGTGGGACTGCAAACTAGTACAATCTCTATGGAAAATAGGGTGGAGATATCTCAAAGAACTAAAAGTGGACCTATCGTTTGATCCAGAAATCCCACTACTAAGTATTTACCCAAAGGAAAAAAAGATATTTTCTGAAAAAGATACTTGCACTTGAACATTTTTAGCATCACAATTCACAATCACAAAAATGTGGAAACCACCTGGTATATGTGCAATGGAGTGCTACTTTACCACACACCCCCCAAAATGGTGATCTAGTATCTTTTGTAACAATGTGGATGGACCTGGAGACCATTCTTCTAAGTGAAGTTTTGCAAGAATAGAAAAATAAATGCCACATGTACTCAATCCTAAATTGGAACTAAAAAACCAGCATTCATGTTCACATATCAAAGTAAAACTCAACAAAAATCAAGCAAGTGGGTCAAGGGAAGAGGAGAGAGTGAAATTCACACCTAACAGGTACAATGCACACCATCTGTGTAAAGGGCACACTTGCAACTTTGACTCCATATGTACAAAAGCAAATTATGTGACCAAAACATCTGTCTCTCCATAATATTCTGAAATAAATAAAAAAAAAATTTTTAAGGAATTTGTATTCATTACACACACAGCTTAAAATTACACAAAATGTTATCTGTAAGATTGAGCTGTACCTAAATTTTAAACAGAAACTTTTAGAAAGTTGCTGATGACATTTATTAAAAACATAGAAATTATTAAGCTTGACTTTGTAACTGTCAAATAATTTTGGAATATATATTTACATAAAGCAATTATTTACTGACACTTCCAATGTGTTTGGCAGATTAAATTCTGTGTTTATTTTAACATATCTTACTTCACCTTCTCCAAACTTCCAACTGTAATTATGTCTTCTCACTGAAAAATACCAAGTACCATCCCCCCAAAGAGAACTTAGCACATGATTAAATAGCATATTTAATTTTCCAAATATGAATTAAGTGCTTCCTATGGGTAATGGTGCATAAATTTCTCTCCATATAATGCATTACATTTAGTCTTTTGTACATCAGATTGCAGTTCAATTTCCAAAAAAAAATTCCTCTTTTTGAAAAAGAGAAATAATGATAAACACCTGTGGAAGAGGGGAAAAACAATTTATTTGGCATGAGTCTTCATTGATACATTGGCTTTGCAGAAGGTTAGCAAAATCTCTTTCATGCTACTGAAATCTCGTTATTTTCTTGCTATCTTCCAGTGTCACCACGCATTATGAAATCCAAAAGTTGACATCAGAAAAACTAAACTGAGGATATTTGGGCACGCTGGATTCAGGCATACACTAACAATGCAGCAGCTTGACCTTTGAAAGAGGACAATTCATGTGTACATATCTCATGCCTGTCTGCTCTCCACACACTTAGCAATATGACGGTTGCTCCCAGCTATGCTGATATACTTCTATTCACTTAGTTGGCTGTGGATAGAAGACAAATGATATATCTCCTAAGAGGTGATCTTCTCTGAAGATGTCTCACTTAATCAGCGTGGGATATTGGTAAACATAAACAGGTATGCTACTGTATCTAATCCCACTACCATCTGCACATCTTTCACTCGCCTATGTAAAAGGTCATTGCAAACACTGCTGTGAAATGACTCAAGGAACAAGTCCCTTCAACAAGTTACCTGTGGCAATGAACAATAGGAAGTGTCCTCTGAGAAACAGACTGCATGTCTTCACAAATCATCCAACTATAATGTTGGTTTAATTTGCCTAAGGAAAAAGAACATCTTCTATTACATTCTAGGATAAACTACCCATATATGAATTTGTCAATATGCAAACATTTTTGATCCATATCCATACTGATTTCTTATGTCTTACAATTTAATGTAAAATTTAGGAAATAATTGTCATTTCCTTGTTTCTTTCAGATTTATGGGGGGTTTTTTAAATACAAATTTCTCTCTGGTGGCCTACATCTGTCTGAATTTCCAGAAGTAGTTTTAAAACGATCAGTGTAGCAAAACTCCTATAACATTCTCTATCAAAACTAGTGACTTTGCAAAGTCTGAAACACGTCTCACTTGGTAGGTGAGGTGAACTTGATAATGATAAACATGAGAACAATTAGAAAGTATAGAGCTACCATTTCAAGCTATCATGTTTTATTCAGATAATAGTGCTTAAAAGAGTTAAATGTCCTTAAGTTTTAAAAAAGTGATTCACTAAAAACTTAAGTAGATAAAAGAACACATGGCACTCATATACATGGCCAAAGTATGTGAAGCACTGATCTTTATACTAAATTACTGTGTGTCATGCTGCATATATTCCCAAGTTACTCCAGGGAAGACAAGACACGTTATATTCACTTAGACCATAGAAAAATGTCATTTTGTCAGTGAAAAACAGACAAATTTAATGAATCTCAATAACCACATAGCACAAAGGTAGGTCTAAAAAGGAATTAAGTAAAAATGAGCTTTCAATTGAATGAATGGATTAAGCAAAAAGACTTTCAGCTTTTTATAAGCAAGTCCCCCAGTAAGGAAATAAATAAATAAATCAACAAGATTAAGAATGCTTGCCTATAAACAAAAGCCAACTGAAATACAAGTCAACATGCTTTTCTCATGTGTAAGTATTAGAGAAGCACGGATTCTTTTTATACAACACTCTTTCCTGACAGCAATGCAAAAATAAATGATTGTCACTCCCAGGAACTCACACCTTTGTCAGCTGTCCTTCAAATTGGATCAGGATCAGGATGAATAACATCACCCATTTTCTCCAGAAGTTTGGAGAACTAGATTCCAAAGTTGTGGAATCTAGTAAATTAAGGAAAAAATGCCAAATAATTTAAAAAAAAAAAAAAAAGAAAGAAAAACCCAGAGCACCTGTGTATCTTTCCTTCTAGAACTAGAATAATGTGTAGTTATAAGTAGACTATTAAAATCCAACCACTTAAGAGGACTGGATCAAGTGTATCTTCAAAAAACAAAAAACTTGCCTCACTTTAGACCTCTGAGCAAAAGTTACATAAATACATATAAAATTTAGCAAACTGACCTTTAAAAACCAGCCACAGCTATTGTCATCAGAGCCTAAATATCCCAGATTTTCTTAGCAGATCTCTCATTAGATCTTTTTTAAACGACTATCCTCAATATGCTTTTAGAAATCTACAACTCTTTGGGTATCATTTTTCCTATTCTGTTATTGGAGAGAAAGGGGAGGACAAAGGGAGAATCTTTAGGGGTAACCCAGTTCAGAAACACAAGTAGCTTTAACACACTTACCACTATCAGATGACTTCGGCCCTAGTGTATCCCGCTCAGCCTACTGTACCCTTTTACCATTCAAGTTCTAGCTATGATACCAAGGCCATGCAGAAGAACTTAGGGAAAAGACACCTTTATTTAGAAATTTATGTAGGCCAACAATATAAAAAGCACGCTCTATATTTTTAAATAGATGTAAATGTTCTTCTGAATTCTATATACACCAATAATTGTGTACTTTAGAAAAGCATTACAAGTTTGAATTTAACTGTAAGGAAGGAATATGTGCATTTTGATGTCTTTCAGAACATTTCAGTTCAAACCAAATGTCTGAATTTACTAGTCAGTGCTAGCGTAACAAAATCTAGTGTAACAAAAAATAATTTGGGTCATCAGGTAAAATGCAGGTTTCCCAGTTGAATTTTAATTTCCATTTTAAAAAAATAACTTTTTAGTGTAAGCAAATATGAAATATTGCATGAAAACACTAAAATATTATTCATAATATATCTGAAATTTAAATTTAAATGGGCATCCTCTGTTTTTACTTCCTAAATCTGGTGATGCTAAAAATAATGCATGTGTAAAGGGAAAACAGGTATTTTTATTGAAGTATCTAAGGAACAAAAGATCATGCCTTGGTTGGTACAGGTGTGCAGAGTCAGAAATTTTGTTTGCTCCCAAAGCTAAAGTCTTCCTAGCTGCTTCCACCGTCTCTCTTGACTCTACCATGTGTAGTCATTGAGTCTCTCACCTCTTCTCCAGTGCTTTGTTTGGAACTAGCTACAGATTTCACTGGTTCTTTCTCATCCGTAGAAAAATCATTGAGTTTGTTTCATCACTTAGATTTAAAGTTACGTACAGATTTTTACATTTACTTGAAGTCAATGAAGACCAACATTAAAAAGTACTACAGCTAAACAAAGTAATTAATTATTAGATTAGAAGATAATGTAACTTTGCTAATTACTCACAGCTTGGTGCCTGTTTTTTCACTGCAGCCAACAACTGCATGTTCTTAATCTCCATAATAACAATAATGGCATACATCATTAACCCTATTTTATTCTTTTTTTAATTTTTTATAATGCCAATAACAAAGATCATTAACCTCTGCTCTGTTTAACATCTAATCAGCCATTTTAGTTAAATAAATATCATAGAAAACATTAAATATCACTTTGCTATGCTATGCTGGCTCTCAGGAGGGGAATTCTTCCTAATCCATTATGTTAACATCAGTTTACTCCACAAATGTCAAACCAGGAGCAGTAGCAAGGAAACAGAAAGAATAATTTATAGCTTTAATCAAATTAGTTCAAAAATATCTTTTTCCAAGAAGAGTAGAACCTCTGTGAGTTGTCTACCCAAGGGACTGTAACAACCTTGTCAACATACAGAGGTTGCCAGCATAAGGAGTTAGACATACCGTAGTGATACGTACATGTGGGGCATGTGCAGTCTGCAAAAATTAGGTTAACTTAAAAAGGTGATCAGCGTTGGGAGGTGGTCGACCATGGAGGGTCTACTGTACCTCCATACCTTGTTCAATTGTTTTGTATTTGTAGAGATTGTTCCTGAAGTTCACGGTAAAACAGAGCTGCCCCTTCCTGAGACAGTGCTAGAGATAATTGTGCATAAGGATGCCAAGATAGTTGCCAACAAGTTGTGAAGGGAATTTCTGGGAATAACTGAATAAGGTTCTCTGAAGCACTGCAATGCTGTGTGGGGTGGCTGATGGTGGTAACGGTGACTTTGATTGAAGATTCTTACTTGAGGCCTGTGCCAGCTTACCTTAAGTTTATTTCCTGAATCATCATTTCACACAATCAGCACATCCAAAGAACTAAACTGGGAAACAAGGCTCCTATTTAAAATATTTAGTGGAGTCCTGCAGTCCAAACAAATGATCATTTCTCTACACACCAGTGCTCATTACCACCCTTGAACTAATGCCAACAAGCTTGTAGTTTGGCAGTCCTGTTTCACTCATTCTATCTGCCCTACGAGCCTTGGTGTAGGAGATGAGTAAAAGAAAGATGGATCAGAACTTCAGATAAGAAGAAATGGATTAAGATAAAAATGTTAAAATTTTATAAATATTGTTGACAGGGAGAGATACCACTTAGCAGAGGCTATCAAGGAAAACTCATGCTTACATCGTGATATCTGGTAGCATTTGTAAGATACTTCTATGTCTCTCCCCAAACTTCTGGGCCTAGATTAAAACTGGTACTTTTTTTTTTTTAAAGCAGGCAAAAATATTGTCACACTGATTTAACAGCTAGAAGGGAAAAAAGAAGCTGTCCTCTCCCAAGGTACATGCTGTACATGTCCTCTCCCATTTGTACATGCTGTCTTATTTCTTAACATGAGCACATCTCAGAACATGATTTAAGTGGTTTTCTGTCCAATACACTACATTATATATTTCTCAAATGAAACTCCAGTTCCATCCAAGATGAATTTGTCCAGTGTATCTCTCAGTGAGAAAGAAGATAATAACATAGGGGAAGATGAAAGAGTCTTCTGTCAGAGCAGGAGGAGAAAGGGGTGAGCAGCCTCTTCCTCTCTGGCTGCGATATTCACCTTGAGTATGAGTATCGTCAGTACTGGGTTCACCCATGCTCCATTCTTGACTCATCATTTGTTAATACTCTTTTCAAATACAGAGTTTGGCTTTGGGATGCCACTGACACAATAGGAAAGTCACAGAAATTAGACAACAGAGATTAAAAAAGGATCTGAACAGAAACATGGCCTAAGAGGCAAAGTGAAAAGAATTGGAGTTAGTTCTTACAAAAAAGAGTGAGCTGAAAGAAAACCTAGTTATTATTTAAATTATGCTCTTTTCTCTGAGCCTCTTCTATGGTTTTCCAAAGAGAAAGAGACATGGCTTAATAATCATGGAACAGCCTGCCTTCTTCTCTCTGATTTATGATTCTTGATAAATTCTCAGAGCCCATTTCACAGCCAGCATGCAATGTTTCATTCACCCACCCACCCCCCCATGTATTTGATGGTGGCCTGAGGGGACAGGATGGCCATTGTGGAGGATGGTTAGTAGGACACAGGATTAGGCTGTGGTAGAGACTGCCTCAGTTTTTCGATCACTTTTTCTATATTTTTGTATTCCATTTATTTTTTTAATGTCAGTAACTGAATAGATCATAATCATCCTGAACCTAATCTCTCCACTGAAAACTATATTCTGTAATGTATTGTTTTCATTTATACTGTCCTATGTTTATCTAGGAGTTCCCCTACTTAGGAGTTCTCCTCCATTTAAAGAATGCCTACTTTATGGGTCTTCTTTAAAGACTGGTTGTAGGATGAGGTCTTTGATAAGGTACTCAATAAATTCAGGTCTTATCTTAACGAGCCACAGGCCCAGATGCCCACAAAATTGATTGATGATGGCTAAACAACTTTGAATTTTCTATAAATGATGTCATAAAACAAGAAGGTCTTTTGCATTTTCTTCTATCTTATTTTGGCTAAAAATCCTAGTTTCCTTGCTCCTCATACAAAACACTGTGGATTTAAGACACTAAATGAGATATAGTGTCACATAAGATTTGCTGACATTTCACAATGTCTTTAGCATAATTTATAATTAGCACACAGCTCCAGGAAAAATAATTATTAAAATTTAGATTCACCATAAATTTAAAAGTGATTACTTTGGTTATAGCGCATTAGAATATTAGAGCATAGTAACTATGTCTATTTTATAATATGCCCATCAATGATGGACAACATCTTTACATAAGTCTTGTTATGGGGTAAGTAGCATGTGCTTTGATTTAAAAGAAATACATAGATGTCTGTTTATATAATTAAATATTGCATATGTGTGTATATATATGTCACAATAAGGGTATGCAATAGAAATGCTTATAAATATGCTATTTATTCTTGCTTCTTATTCAGAAAAAAGTATCATTGCTATACTTGTGCTATATTAATAAGCTCTATCAGCACTATTTAGCAATAATAAAAATAAATAATTTTAAGATTTGTATTACCAACGCTATCCATAATATCTGGCAAGTATTTTAATTTCCAACAAATTTAAAACCAGTTCTCATTTCAAGAGAAATGCTCTCTACTATAGTCAAAGATAAAATGTAAGAACTGACAAATTTATCACAAACTTCTGGACCATCTTGAGTTTTCTCCCATGAGTCAGGACTCAACCATAAACCATGTCTTCAAACATTTTCAGAAACCTGGTCGAAGACTATCAAATCATTTTTCTTGAAATATGCTTACTTAGACAATGTAAAAATCCTCCTTAGTAAAGTTTTTTTAAGAATACATGTGAGTTTTAGTCTCCTATGTGATATTAGAAAGAAACAAAGTTTCATATTTATAGGTCAGAAAAGTGGTCATGTAGTAGCAATTTTTTATAATTCAATGTAATAATTTTTCTGGACTTAATGTTCCTTATAAAAGTCATTTGTGAGGTAAATATGTAGAAGTCAAATTTTTCTCTATTTTTTCATCAAGCTTTAAAATAGAAAACGTTCACCTCTTGGGGGAAGTACACAATATAAGAATGACTTTACCTACCAAATGCAAATGGTGTAACCTTATTCTTTGTTCCCTCAATGAATCTGAAATGATTTTAAAAAGACAATTGTTTTTTTTTTTAAATGGGGTTATGATACACTAAAAAGAAAAAGACAATGTTATTCCTTCAATAACAAATGAAAAACAAAGATTTGGTGTACTCTATTTTCTAAATGTGGAAGTTATATATATTCCATGTTATGAAACCTTCTGAGAAAATATTTGATGTTCAAGCATTTTACTAAACATAATTTTCTGAAAGAGGATAAAGAGAATCTAAATAGATTTTCTAAACTATGAAAACAAAGACACTGCCCTAATTTTTTTTTTGTTTTGTTTTTTGCTAAATGTGGTTATTTATTTTGGATATATTTAGTTATTTGTCTTGAGAAGTATGTTATTTATATCAACCATAGTCAGTTTATTTGTGTTATTATTAAATAAATTAATGAATAAATATTTTTAATTTCTCAGTTTTAATAGCTGGTAAATAAACATCAATAGATATAAACCACTAAAGTCAAAGCTCTGTGGGGTTTTCAATAATTTTCAAGAATGTTAAATGTCTCTGGGCCCAAAAAGTTGGAGAATCATTGAATTAATTAAAGAGATAAATCAGAAAAAGAGAAGGGAAGTAACAGACAGAAGATATTGTATAAATCATACCATTTATTCAGTCCTAAGGGAACCTTGCCTGAACCTGCGTCTATAATCTGACTGGCAGAATTATCTGAGCATCTCATCTCATTACTCACTTGGGGTGGGCTGAGCACAGAGATTTCCACAGTCATATTCCTAACCCTGAGCCTGTGTAAAGTTTTTACTGCTCACAGGTGCTGCGGAGGAAGCCCTGGGCAGGAACAGCCCGACACGTTAATAGCAGCAGGTCTGCTCTTACATGACTCATTGATTTGAGATAGAATTTCAAGGGTCATCAGATTCTTCTTCTTTATCATAACAATCTTGAGAGATTAAGAAAAAGAGGTGTTTTACTCTCAGTTTACAGATGGGGAGACAAAGACAGAAGATTTCAGGGTTTTACCCTCAGGCACACAAATTATGTTGAAGCAGGTTATGGAATTTAGGGCGCAGAGCTTGTCTGCAAAACTGCATTTTAGCACTAGAAATTTCTCTAACATGAAATCTTGCTCAGAAGCCCCTTGTAACGCACAAAAAAGAAAACTATGGCAGATGAAAAGAGAGCCAGCATCTGAGATTCATGCCCACTTTGCTTGCGTTTAGGCAGCTCCCTCTCTTTTCACGCTCCCTCTTTCCCATCCCCATGGGGACACCAGTCTGTCCCAGACCTTTCTCATGTACTTGCCCTTGTGTGCTTGGTGCCTGCTGCCATTCTCCTACCTTCCTAGACACCTACTGAAACATGTTTACTATGTTCCCTTATCTGTGCATGTTTTCTTGTAAAATATAAAGGTATTTTTTGTTCATGTGTTTAAATTGCACACAGTGTCATTCTATAAATCATATTTTGTTTCTTACTTTTGTCCGATTAACACTGTTCTTTAAAATCTACCCAGATTTTTATTTCTATGTCTAGCTGATTGCTTTTCATGCATGTATTATTCTATAATATACTAATCTACCATATTTCACTTACCCGTTTCTCTGTTGATGAACCCAACTCTCCACCAACAAATACTGAAGAATTCTTTTTGACGTATCATCTTGGAGTAAAGGGGAAGAAATTCTCTGGACAGTCAGTGGGTGGTTGGGCATACACAGACATAATCTTGCCCAAGGTTACCAGGCTTTCCTATGAGAGCTCCTCACTACTCGCTGACACTTGCTACTGTCCCCCTCTAAGACCCCACGTGGTAGTGTGTGTTAAGTCCCCTGCCATTATTGTCCTGCTTAACATTTCTCTGGTAGCTTCTGACATTAAGCATTTCTACAAACACCCGTTAGATTTTGAGTTTTCTGTCTGTGACAGTGTGTATCACTTTAGCACATTTTTCTACTGCATTTTATGTCTTTTTCTTGGGAATTTTCAGTTTCCTTTATTATTGTAGCTATAAATTTCCATAAGTTTTAATTGTTTCAAATAAAATGTCTTTTCCAAGTATGTTGACTTCATTTACGGTGTCCTTCACTGGGTCAAAATCCTTAGATATCATCACATTGCTTTCTCTTTCTTTTTTACCTTTGGCTTCCTTTTTTTTTTTTTTCTTTTTAACATTCTTAGATAAACTCCCTCTTATAATTGAATCCCACCCACAAGAGGTGTGCTGCACATGGTGACCACCCAGCCCCCTCCTCCTTCCCTCCTCCCACTTCTTCATTCCTCTATTAGATCATCTACTGGCTTCATATTAAATTGAGTACATTGGATTCTTGCTTCTTCCTTGGGATGCTTTACTAAGAAGAACGTGTTCCAACCCAATTCAGGTTAATACAAAAGATGTAAAGTCTCCATCTTTTTTAGTGGCTGAATAGTATTCCATGGTGTAATATACACAGCTTGTTAATCCATTCCTGGGTTGGTGGGCATTTAGGTTGTTTCCACATTTTGGCAATTGTAAATTGAGCTGCAACAAACAGTCTAGTGCAAATGTCCTGATAAAAGCATTTTTTTTTTTTCTTCTGGATAGATGCCTAAAAACAGGATTGCAGAATCAAATGGGAGGTCTAACTTGAGGTCTTTGAGGATTCTCCATACTTTCTTCCAAAAAGGTTGTATTCATTTGCAGTCCCACCAGCAGTGTAAAAGTGTTCCCTTCTCTCCACATCTACACCAGCATCTGCAGCTTTGAGACTGTGATGTGGACCATTCTCACTGGAGTTAGGTGATATCTTGGGGTGGTTTTGATTTGCATTTCACTGATGATCAGGGACGATGAGCATTTTTTCAAATGTTAGCCATTCATCTGTCATCAGAGAAGGTTCTATGCTTCTTACTTTTTAATCTTATGTGAGAGTTATTTTTGTTACTCCCTAGGTCATAAAGATCTCCTCTTACATTTTATTCTGTCTTGTGGTTTTGCCAGTCACATTTAGGTCTGTAACACATTTGGCATCTGTACCGATGAGTGTTATATAAGATATAAATTCCACCTTAATTTTCTGCATTTAATGAGCTAATTTCCCAAGTACTAGTTGTCTACCTTTCTTTCTGGTGCCTCATATATCATATACAATTTACGTTTCTATGTTTGATTGGCAAATTGTATCTGCTTTCTGTTACATGAGAACATTTCTGCCCTCGTATTTTTATCATTCTTTATTTTTTATTCTTCCCTTCTCTTTCCTACTGGCTAGTACAAATTATCTTCTAGCCTTAGAATCATGCATTCACTTTTCATTCTTCTAGTTATGACACATTCACATCATATTTACCTGTCCAATATTTTTTTAAATGTATCTGTCTCCTTCCCTCTCTCCAAAACAGGACATACAGCTCCTCTTTCATCTCCATCCCAGGTGGGCATGTCTAGATTTTAATTTTGCATTAACAATTCCATATTATTATTTGATTCTGTATTATTCTTACTATTTTTGATTGTTTTATTTTTCATGGCTTTTTAACAACAAAACTAGCAGGTAGTAAGTTACTCACTTATACTCTGACCTTCCATTTATCTTATTCCTACTACCTGTATTTATTTCTCTTATTATTGGGATATAACCTCTAGTACATTCATGTTTTCAAAGAGTATCTTCGTGTGATACATATTCTGATTTCTTATATGCATGAGAATATATTTATTATACCCTCACATTTAAATGAGCACTTAATTGGATTTTTTAATTCTATTTTTAAATTATTTAACTTCAACATTTTGACCTTTGCCTTTAATCTTTTTTATTTAGCTTCTTTTACTACTTGCCACCAAAGTCCTAACTGACCCACAGAGATACAGGAGAACACAAAGGATGAGGGAGAATGGAATAAAAAGGGGAAGTTAAATGTAAGGGAAGGGACACAGACTCCAGAGTCACAGAGATGGATTTGAACATGAGAGAATATGACCAGAAGGGAGTAAATAATAATAATAATAATAATAATAATACACAAACTAGTAAAGTGATCTGTGTCTGTTCCTTTCAAAAATCCCCAGTACTTCAGTATGTTATGATAATCCATGAACCTCTAACCTCCTCACTATTTGCATGAGTTGTAACTTACAATACACTTAAATTTCAGGAGCTGATGTCTGGATTCAGATGTTCCACATACTTATTACACCAAGTATTTTGTAGCAAAAAGCAATTTTGTGGTAAAAAGCAGCTTTGCATTTGAGTCAATGTTGTCTGATATTACTGTACTGTTTTTTGGTTTGTTTCATTTTCATTCATCTGTTTTAACTCTGCTTATCCTTTTTCTTTCAACCTTTCTTTAGACTCAATTCATGAAAGCAGCTGCAGGTGTCACGTATTGGATGCTTTTCACTGTAAAAATAAAGCAAAACTCCACACCTTCTAAAGTTAGCCACTGGGATCAAGATGGATGGAGGGTTTTTACAGCTTAAAAATGATAACTTTCAAAGTTATGGTCACAGGTAATGTATGAAAGGCGTCAAAGAAGGGGCAAATGAAGAAATAAGTAAGCTCCTGGACTGAATTTCCGCTTAGTATTCTTCTGAGGATAAAAAAAAAAAAGAAAAAAAGAGAGAGAGAGAGAAAGAGAAAAAACAGAAAGAATCTGTATCTGAAGCTCTTTGATAGATTTACTGGTGAATTGGGGGAAGGATGAACTTAGAAAAAAAGGAAGAAATGGCATGCCTCAATAGATGAGATGCAAAATATACTTCAGCTAAATGTTCCTATAATAATTTCTTATTAAAAAGGTAAATTGGATGGGCTCACTGAGGTAAACAATAGTAAATCCTCTCAAGTGCACAAACACGATGGAATTATGAATAAAAGTCTGAGAAGTGTCTATTTTTACTGCAGTATCTCTATGGGAGAACTCCAGAGATAGAGCAAAACTGGTCGTACCCAATAAGCTTCACAACGATCACTTAAGGTTTGCTGCATACGCACACTATGGAAATAAAATGCTTCTTGAATTTTATGGGTCAATCTATCCAAGATCATAAGTATGTAATCAGGTATGTTTCAGGATATTACATTTTTAAATAGAATTCTTATTTTATTTGTGTAATCTCTTATTGCCTTCCAAATTGATTATTTGTGCACTTGACTTGGGCAATAAATAACCTGAAGTTTTCTCCTTGAATTATGTCAACAGTATAACAACGGAAACAATTTGGCACCATTAGGTAAATAAGATTTCAAAAGTACAATGCCTGTACAGATTATCTAACACAGTCCTTCCCTGGAGGCAGAGTATTTTCTAAAAGCAAGAAAGAAGGTACCCAAATTCAAAAAGAATTCTAACAGAGTAAACTGCTAAGGCAATCATCAAGATCATTAGGGGATAAATTTCACTCTCACCCAAGTCTCAGCATTAGGCAAGATTCTCTTAACCTACATCAGGTGTGACATCATCCAATTCTCTTCTACCCCAATCACCACAAATCTGGCAGAAAATATGAATAGACTGTCTGCATGTATTTGATATCTATGATATAGAAGAGTATCACTTGAAATTGATTACAGGGTCTGTTTAATAAGAAAAAACTGTCATAAATCTTCAGAGTATGGGACTGCAAACTAATACAACCTTTTTAGCAGAAGTATGGATAATCCTCTAAAAATTCAAATTTGATCTTGCAATCCCATTGCTAGGCATCTACCTAGAACAAAACAAAATCATTTTATTGTAAGGACATTTGCACTAAACTGTTTATTGCTACTCAATTTACAATCGCCAAAATGTGGAAACAACCCAAATGCCCACCAATCCAGGAATGGATTAACAAGCTGTGGTACCACGGAATACTATTCAATCATTAGAAAAGATGGAGACTTTACATCTTTTATATTAACCTGGATTGGGTTGGAACATGTTCTTCTTAGTAAAGCATCCCAAGAATAGAGAAGCAAGAATCCAATTTACTCAATTCTAATATGGAGGTCGTTATGAGCTAATACATAACTTCATAAGAAAAAAACTCAAATCCATTCAAGGTGGGGGGCAGAGGAATGAGCAGGCAGGTAGAGGGGAGGAGGGAAGGGAATGGGGAGTTAAGTGTCTGGCTTACCTCTTGGGGGAGGGACAACATTATAAGAGGGACTTTGCCTAACAAATGCAATCAGTGTAACCTGATTCTTTGTACCTTCATTGACTCATAAACAATAAAAAAAAAGTATGTGTGTGTACACACATAAATATCCAGAGTTTACTTATCTTACATTTAATGATAACATTACTTATTTTTTCCTGAGATTAAAAATTCCAAATACTGAACGAGCCTTTTGGGGTGCCTCCTACTCTATGCTAGGGCCTGTGATCTAGACCTTAGATTAAAAAAAACAATTAAATTTTTCCTTTTATTAATGTTGGTTAAGAATCACACTCAGCTACTAATAACAAAGTGTACACACAGAGATGAGCAGCCCAGGGGTGGGAAGGTGGCTTCTAACGTCACTGAGGACTCAGAATTTCCTGATCTTTTCCCTTCACAGTCTCACTCTGCCTACAAGAGCTCTGGCAAGAGAAAGAAACATGAGAGGAAGAATACCCTTTCCACTCCCCATTCAAGGAGCTTTCCTGTCTGCTTCCTACAACAACTACAATACACTGGAGAGAACTTAGGCACCTTGCCACACCCAATCACAACAACCTTAAGAATTTTTTATTAAAAAGTGAAAGATGGATATGGCTCAGTGCCTGTAGCTCAGTGTAGTGTGAGCTACATACCCTGAGACTGTTGAGTTTGAACCCGGCCCGGGCCTGCTAAACAACAGTGACAACTACACCAAAACATAGCCAGGTGCATTGTGGTGGGCACCTGTAGTCCCAGCTGCTTGGGAGGCTGAGGCAAGAGAATCACTTAAGCCCAAGAATTGGAGGTTGCTGTGAGCTTTGATGCCACAAAACGCTACCGAGGGCCACACAGGTAGACTGTCTCAAAAAAAAAAAAAAAAAAAAAAAAGTGAGAGATGGGTAAGAGTGTCAGCCATAACTATTAAATAGCAAAAAAAAAAAAAAAGAAAAGAAAAAAAGAAAGATTAAAAATATAATTCAATGAGTGTATCAGTGCTGGATTTTAGGTGTAAGTTTTATTAGTGGTTGCCTGAATTATTCCACCTAGGATTCCTAAATGTATGTCTAAGTAATTCCTAATGTATGTCTAAAGTAATCAGGGAACCAATTACATTTGGGGAATGGGAAGAATATTAGTTTGGTTGAAGAGTAGCATGCTTGAAGAAAGTGGGGCTGAGGTTGGGTATCCTTTTCTAGACAGTCTAGCATAGAGGTTAAAATACAGACCCTGGCTTCAAATTGCCTACATGACCTTGGGAAAGCTTGTTAACTGTGCCGTATCTCACAGGTAAAATGGGGATAATATAACTACCTATCTAATTGGGTCTTTATGGGTATTAATGGAGATAAAATCAGAAGTGCTTTATAAAATTTCCTAATATGGTTAGCTGATAGACTATGAATGGTTTTGCATGTGTTTGCATAAGGAATAACAACCCCATTAACTAGGGATTGGGGACCTCCTGGGGGCCTGGTATGATCAGATTTATTTCTTAGGGAGAAGTTTTTCTAGTGGAGTAAGATTTAATCTGTTGTCAAGGAGATTCATCGGGAGGATATTTCAACTGAGATGATGAGGTCCTGAACTAAATCAAGGAGATTAGCTACATTTTAAAGTCTTGATAATATTGCCAAAATTTTTGTTGGAATACTAACAATTTTGACTACCACCAAGAGAATAAGTGATACCTCACAAAAACCTAATTAACACACATGTTCTTCTTTTTTCTAACTTTGCGAATGTATTAACATTTTATTTATTATTTATTTAACTTGTAATTCCTTTTTAAGAGTGAATTTTTAAAAGTTTATTAGCTTTTGTATTTGCTACTGTGTTTATATGTTAATATCCTTTTTTAGTTGTATTTAGTTGTATTTTGCAAACAAAGTGTTTCCTACTGTTGCTATGAGCTGTTTGTGTGTGATCTTCGGCGTTTGCATTCCCTATTAATTGCCAAGATGATAGGGTGCATGAGGAAAGGCTCCAAGGCGGACCATTCCTGATTTGATTGTTGATTGCCAATAAAGAGGCAGTCAAGGGGACACAATACTAGAAGAAATGTTGCAGAAAAAGCTATTTAAACCTTCCTCCCAAAAGCCAATGACATTTTTAGCAGATTCTAAACACTTTGAGTGTATTTCCCATGAAAAGAATACCCACTGAGTCCTGCTTTGAAGTCAGTGTGGAGTTAAAACAGAATTTTCACAAAGGGGCAACCAACTATGGTTGCTCTTATTATTCTTGATTTGGAGTCAAGTTGACAGACTATTATAGAAACAGCCTGCATATGCCACTCTCAAGAAGAAGACTGAAACATGCAAGTAGAAGTTCAACTACAAATGGCTCATCTTACAGGTGGCATGGTGAATCATCAGAGAAGTGACTAGAGATGCTCAAAGTGAAAGAAAGGGAAGTGGGATGAACACTGTCAGCAGAACCAGAGGTACCTGGGAAAGGCACCTGCATGTGGAAAAGGGACAGAGGGGCAGTGGGAGAACCCCAGGGGCTCCACACTCACCCTGGAGACACTGCAACCTGAGTGAGTAGCAAGAAGGTAGCTCCACCTCAGCAGGCTCTGGACTGATGCAGGGAGCTGCTTGGAGACTGTGCAGTAAGTAGCATTGCACCAGATGGCAGGCACAGCAGAGCCCCACTGGCCTCCAGTCCTAGGTTGCAACAACTAGTGCCATTGTAAGCTTTCAGCCATAGAATGTCTTGTCTATGGGCAGGGGGGAAGCTCCCTCCCCATCACCCATGCTGTGCTGGGCCAGAAAGGGAGGAAGAAGCCCAGGAATTCCATGTGCCCCATGACCAGGTGCCATGCAGTCCCCCTGTCACTGGGAGTCCCAAACAGTACAAGTTCCCCAAAGCCCCCAGCATTCATCACCACTATCTGGGTAGTGCAGCAGATGCCACCACCTAGATAACAAGGTGAGTGTCCATATCAGTACCATAGTTGCCAGACTGGTACATAGCAAAAGCCCCTGCAGCTGTGACCTGCCCACTACACACAGCCCCACACACTGCACACCTCCATGGCTCCACCAACTGTGTGCCATCACGCCACTGTGGCTCAGCCCACTTCACACAGCCTCATGCCACATGCCACCACTACTTCTGAGCATGAACAGAGGAAATTACCTCAGCCTGACACCCACTGCCATTGTTTAAATAGCCTCACCTAGCCACCATTGCCACCCCCACAAAAAGACCAGGCAGGGCAAACTCCCACAATAACCTGCCTTGGAGAGGGACAGATCCTGTACCCAACACCCTGCTTGAGCTTAATCCACATGAATATCATCTGGCTTGGACTATGACAGCAATCTGGGAACAGGGCAACACAGGAGAAAAGCTGTCTTATAGACTTCCAGTGCATCTGCCTCTCTCCTGCCTGGTCAGTCTTCCAGAGCAGGACTCAACCAATCAATATCTCTCTCTCTCTCTCTCTTCCCCCCCTTCACTAAGCAACAGAGTTCCCAGAATAGGAGAAAAAATGTGCCCCCAAACCTATTAATTTTGAGATTAATAGGAGAGAGATTCCAGACAAGAAGGAACCAGCATAAGAATGCTGGAAATATGAAAAATAGGTTCCTCTGATAACCCCCAAAGGCTTACATTATCTCCCCAGCCATGAATTTCAACCAAAAGAAATTTCTGAAATGTAAGATATGAAATTCAGAATATAGATTAAAAGGAAATTCAATGGGATCAATGAGAAAATTGAAAGACAACACAAAGAAGAAGCCAAAAAAATAATTCAGGACCTAAAGGAAGAATTCTCCAAAGAGACATATTCTTTATGAAAAAGCAACAGAATCAGTATAGGAACTTCAAAACAAGGTAGAAAGTTTCAACAATAGACTAGAGAAAGCAGACAAAAGACTTTCAGAGCTTGAAGACACAGCTGTCAAATTAACCCAGTTAGTAAAAACGGGGGGAAAAAGAAAAAAGAATCAAGAACAAATTGTTCAAGAATTGTAAGACTATGAAAGATGATCAAACATAATAATTATAGGTCTCCTTGAGGAAAAAGAAGAAAAGACAAGAAGCATTGAAAACCTGCTTGGAGAGATAAAAGAGAAAAACTGGCCTAGTCTTGCTAAAGTTGTAGACATCCAAACTCCTGGAAGATCCATTATAAATAGAACATTTCCAAGACACACAGTCACCAAGCTAGCCAAAGTCAAAGCAAGGGAGAAAATACTACAAGCTATGAAACAAAAGCACTGGGTAACTTAAAAATGAAAACTCATCAGACTTTGCAGAGGAAATTTTATAGAATAGAAAGGAAGGGGGTCCTATCTTTAGCCTTCTTAAACAGAATAAATAACAGCTAAGAATTTTATATCATCAAATACTAAAAGTTACAAATGAATGAGAAATAAACTCTTTCCCAGACAAGCAAATACAGAAAATTTGTCACCACTAGACCTGGCGTCAGTGCTCACCTTCCCAAGCAGAGTACTTCGAAGGTGACTTTAGTGATATTCAGCAATGAGTACAGGACTTTTTTTAGGCTGAGTCATGACATTAAATATCATCCAACCATGTATATATTCTTCTCATCAGCACATGGAACAATTTCTAAGACAAATCATATGTTAGGCCAGAAATTAAGTTTTAGCAAATTTTTAAAAATTGAAATTATACCATGTGTCTTCTCAAGCACAGTGGAATAAAATTAGAAATCAATTTCAAGAGGAACTCTCAAAACTACACAAGCACAGGAAATTAAACCATTTGTTGATGAACGATTGGATCAATGGTGAAATCATGATGAAAATCAAAAGATTTTTCTAATTGAATAACAAAAGTGGCACACACTACCGAAATCTCTGGGATACACCAGAAGCAGTTCTAAGAGGCAAGTTCATGGCCCCAAACCCCTAAGATAGAAAACTCACAAGGTAACAATCTAATGTCAAACCTCAAGCAACTAGGAGAATAACAAGCCAAACCCATCCACCAGAATAAAAGAAATAATAAATATCATGGGAGAACTAAAATAGAAATGAAAAAAGAACACAAAGGATCAATGAGATAAAAAGTTAGTTCTCAGAAATGGTAAACAAAATTTATAAAACACTAGAAAAATTACTCGGGAATAGAATAAAGAGTATTTAAATAACCTAAATTCAAACAAAAATGAAAAAAGAAAAACTACAGCTGACAAAATAAGAAATAAGAAATATCATCTAAAAACTAAAATCTCTTTGCACACAAACTAAAAAACCTAGGGGACATGGATGCATTTTTGGAATCATATAAGCTGCCAAGCTTGAATCAAGAAGAAATCGAAGTTCTGAAGAGACCAAAGCCAGGAAATGGCACAACAACAACAACAACAAAAAAAGAAAACTATAAAACAATATCACCCATGAATATAGAGGCAAAAATTCTCAACAAAATACTAGCAAACTGAGTGCAATGGCACACCAAAAAGATAATCCATCATAATCAAGCAGGTTCCATCCCAATAATGCAAGGATGGTTCAATATACACAAATCAATAAATGTGATTCACCACACAAACAGAATTTAAAAAAAAAAATGTGAGTATCTCAACAAATACAAAAAGAGAAATTGATAAAATCTGGTACTCTTTATGATAAAAAAAAAAAAACTCAACAAACTAGGAATAACAGGAACATACCTCAATATTATAAAAGCCATATATGACAAAATCACAGCCAACATCATACTGCATAGTAAAAAAGTGAAAGCATTCTCCCTAAGATCTGTAACAAGATAGGAATGCCCACTGTCACCACTTCTATTCAGTATAATACTAGAAGTCCTAACCAGAGCAATTAGGCAGGGGAAAGAAATAAAAGGCCTACAAATTTTGAAAGAGAAGGTCAAACTTTCCCTGTTGGCCAATAATATTATCTTATATCTAGAAAACTCTAAAGACCCTCCAAGACTTCTAGAATAAGACTCAGGTTACAAAGTTAATGTACACAAATCTGTAGAATTTCCATACATGAATAAGAGAGTCAAGATGAGAGTCAAATCAAGATTTTAGTACTGTTTACAATAGCTACAAAGAAAATAAATTACCTGGGAATATATTTAGCCAAAGATGAGAAAGAGTTCTACAAGGAAAACTGCAAAACACTGATGGAAAAATCAGAAAGGACACATACAAATGGAAAAACATCCTAGTTTCATGAATCTGAAGAATCAACATTGTTAAAATGTCCACATTGTCTAAAATGATTTACAGAGTCAGTGAAATTCCCATCAAACTAACAACATCATTTTTCACAGACCTAGAGAAAACAATCCTAAATTTCATATGGAATCACAAAAGACCCCAAATAGCCAAAGCAATCCCAAGAAAAAAGAACAAATCTGAAGGTATCACATTATCAAATTTCAAATTATACTACAAGGTTATAGTAACCAAACTGCATGATACTCATATGAAGGTAGAAACATATACCAGTGGAACTGAATAGAGAACACAGAAATAAAACCATTTAGCTACACCAACTAATTTTCAACAAAGCAGACAAAAACTACACTGGGGAAAGACATGCCCTGTTCAATAAATAGTTTTGGGAAAACTGACAGCAATAGGCAGAAGAATGCAACTGGATCCCTATCCCCCAACTATATGCAAAAATTAACTAAAGATGGATTAAAGACATAACTTTAAGGCCTGAAACCATACAAATTTTAAAAGAAAATAAAGGAAAAACTCTGCTGGAAATTGGCCTGGGCAAAGAATTTATGACTAAGACCCCAAAGGCAAATACAGTGACAACAAAAATGAACAAATGGGACTTAACTAAATTAAAAATTTCTGCACAATGAAGAAAACAATGAACAGGGTAAACAGACAGCCTACAGAATGAGAAAAAATATTTGCAAGTATACCCAGCAAAGGACTAATGTTCAGAATCTACAAAGAACTCATACAAAACAGCAAGAAAAAAATCAAATAACTATATCAAAAAGTGGGTAAAAGACCTGAAACAGATGTTTTTTACAAAAGAAAGTAGACAAATAGCTAACAAACATATGAAAAATGTTCAACATTACTAATCATCAGGGAAATATAAATAAAAAACGCAATGAGATGCCACCTTACCCAATCAGAATGGCCATTATTAAAAAAATAAAATAAAATAAAAATAGATTTTTAAATATTTAAAAATCTAATGTGAATTTTATATAATGGATGTGGTGAAAAGGGCAAAGCTCATGCTCACACACTTGTTAATGAGACTATAAATTAGTACAACCGCTATAGAAAATAGTTGAGAGATTCTTCAAAGAACTAAAAGTAGACCTACTATTTCATCCAGCAAACCCACTACTGAGTGTCTATGCAAAGGAAATGAAGTCACTTGATAAAAAAAGTCCCTGAACTTCAATGTTTATTGCAGCACAATTCACAGTAGCAAAGATATGGTATCAACCTAAGTGCCCATCAATGGATGAGTGAAATGGATAAAGTAAACATGGTATATATATGTTCCATGAAGTACTACTCAGCCACAAAAAGAGAAGAAATAATGTCTTTGGCAGCAACTTGAATGAACCTGGAAACAATTACCTTACTTGAAGTATCTCCGTAATGAAAATTAAACACTACCTCTCACTTAAAAGTGAGAGCTAAAGAGTGGGTATACACGGTCATAATGTGGTATACTGGATTTTGGAAGCTACGAAAAAGTGGGCCAGAAAGGAGTGGAGGATGAAAATTTACCTGCCAGGCACAGTGTACACTTTTCTGGTGGCAGTACACTAAAAGCCCTGACTTCAGCATTATACAATTCACCCATGTAAAAAATAACATTTGTTCCCACTTGATTTATTGAAATATTTGAAAAGAAAAAACTATTCTCTCATATTTTATATAATTGATGCCATTATGGATTGAGACTTTTTTTCCATTGTGGTTTTGAAGGTGATAGTCTCTGGCATATAGGAAAACAATTTTATAACATTTGAATGGGTCTTAGAAATCCTGAGCTTTTCTGTTGATTTTCCTGAGTACATAAGATGATGTCAGTGATTATAATTTTTAATTACATTAAATTAATGAAGGAAGCATTTTTTAGACATATAAGGATCAAGGACAGAACAGCATTTTATCAGAAAAGTAACAAATTATTATAACAAATATTTTATTCTCCTTGAAATATTAATGTGTTATGCCAACTCGGAATGGTCATACATCTTCATAAAATTTACTTACAAACAAATTTTATTAAATTCATTAGGTAAACAAAACATCTAAAGATTGAAAAATCTTGCTGGGTAAGACTAAGAAAGAACCCCACAAACAGACATGAAACTTGGAGATAATAAGTTGAATCCTAAATCATATTTACTTTTCTGGTCCACTTGAATTCCTGCCTCCAGAAATAAGTGGAAAAGAGTAAAATTTACTAGAGATCTTATTTTGCCAAACAGAGCAAGAATTTGACATGCTGTTATTAACAAAATTGGAATCATTTGAAAGAAATATCTACATTTATATTTTGTTGTTTCTCATTAGGTTGTGTGGTAAAGTAAAAAAATAAAACAAAAAAGTAACTAACCAACATGTGTAAGTTTAACCATGTGTTTACGACAGAGATTATCTCCAGATGAGCACGTCATAAGTAATGGATATTTTTTCATTTTGTTTATTTAAATTTTTTAAAAATTTTGACAACATCTATAGCTCTTGACATCAGAAAATATATTAAGTTACAAGAAATCTAACACAATGTCCCTTTCCACTTTTTATAATGATTTCATACTGCAGAAAATATTTTTAGTAGATTTAAGATGAAGATAAGTCAAACTATCTAGGTAAGAATTTCTGTTCAGAGAAGCCCCACACATTTTAACAGACCATAAACAGTATTATATGGCATAACTATTAAAAAATGAACCAATTATCTTAAGAAATTGGGATTCTTGTGAAAGAATCTTCATGCTCCTTATTGTTCTGACTCAAATAAGAAGTTCACTAGAGTTGCTTTTTTGGAACTTTCTGGACAACCCATTGACAATTCAAGATGAGACCAAGAAAAATGGAATCAAGTACAGAGAATAACAGAAATATTGTGCGTGTGTGTGCATGTGCATGTGTGTGCATGTGTGTGTGTGCATGTGCGTGTGTGTCTGTGTATGTCTGGTATATGTATGTTCAAAAATCCTGAGCAGGAATTAACTCAGTAAAAGCTGTGGGTCATTTTTCACTTCTTTTTACATCTGTTTCTTATCTAAAATCAAATTCCTTCTTGAGATTTTCTTTAAATATTTCCCAAATAATCTGTCTTTATGTTTTCATTTTTATACAGAGCTTAAAAGTTTATTTGAATTTCTCCATTTTCTTAGCAGGAAAATTCTACATGAATTTAAAGTAAATACAAAACTTTACTGATTGATATTCATTTATTGAAATATCTTTAAAAAAGAAAAAACTTCTATTCTCCCCTATTATCTAGATCTTCATCAACCTGAGGTTCAACTTCTGAAAAGATCATTATTCTATTCTGACTCTTTCTTTCAAAGAAATAGCTTCAGGTATTATGGATAACCCAAGTAAACACAATATAATCAAATAAAAGGGAAAACCTCACGAATTCCATTCCTATTTTGTTTCTCTGTCTCCTTCCTTGAATAAATCCTGGATTAAGACGCAGAAAGCCAATGATTTCTAGTGTCCACTTTAGAATGTGAGTTTGCCCTTACTGGGGATAATTATATGCACAATTGTGGTAGGAAGTTATGCTTATACCCTGTTGCTGTATTTAACAGAAAGTAACTGGGCTTTCAAGTTTGGGGAAAATAAGACCATAGTGTATTTGAAAACGAATTATTAGCTTTATGGGTAAGCCTACTTGAACCATCCATGCTTGTTAAAACATGAATTAATAAAATAAGCTTTGAAATACAATAGAACCTCCATAGTGGACCACCTCCCTACATTGATCACCTCCTTAAAGTTGGCCTAATTTTCATAGACTGGACATACACTACATGTACATATGAGTACAATAGGCCTAAGTTGTTCTGTTGGCCACCTCCACATGTGGACCAGTTTGTTTCAGTCCCTTGGGTGGTTAACTTACAGAGGCTCTTTAAAAGAATTTTATTGTTAATTCAGCTGACTATAATAGTTAAAACTTCCTGGCTCTAGAGGACATTTTGAATACTTCTTTTCCTTTCTCTCCATAAACATTCAACTATCTGGAAAACTTGGACAAAATTGCTGGGAAGTATGTTTTTGGCCACCGTGCCTAGATTCGCACTGAATACTAAATCCCTCTAGCTGGCAGTTCAGAGTCACACATATGAAGTGACTATACTGACAATTGTTCAGTTCTCAGAGAGACAAAGGCCCAGCGTTGTATCCTTATTGTGCAAGATTACTTACTATCCATGTTGGCGAGCAAGGATTCATTTGCTCCAAATGCAGAAGGTCCCTGAACTCTTTTAGAACACAGAAACAAATTATAATAGTCTTAAGACAATGGAATTCTGAGTTATGATAAGCTAATGTTTTGAGTTTTTTTCTTCATTTTAAAATGCACACATTCTGGTTTAAGATCCAAACCCCTGGACACAATTATGGTTGACCAGTCAGTGTTTGAGCTGACAAATGACTGGCTGACTAGGAAACCAGAGCTTCAAGCCTCCGGAGACCAACATGCTGATATTCCTCAGCTCTCAGCTCTTAGATTTTTCACATAGTTTTTACAAAAGAAACACCTCAGGTGTCCCAAAGCTTTGTGTAATGAAATCCTTCAGAGCAGCCAGAAGAATATAACTCTTCCCCACCTGGATTCAGTCGTGGGGTAGAGCACATTTAATTTTGACTCAATAGGTTCCCTGCACATCAGCACTTAAGGGATTAAAGACAAGTCTAGTTTTGTTGCCCTAAATGTACTGTTATTGTTATCAATTCGTGCAGCCTTGCAATAAGTTTTCAATAAATCTAAGATTAACTATTATTTTCTTCCTATAAATAAAATATAATCATCTTAAAAATCAATGAAGGGAAAACCATGATATCCATTAACCTGGCTGAGAATCCCTCCAGGCTCGTGCTATGACACACAGCGCGGTGGATCTTTCATTTTATTGAGCTATATCTCTTGTATGGCAACCAGCAGGCAAAAGAAAAAAATCTAATCTAAAAATCAAAGTCTACCTTTTTTGTTGTTGTTGTTGTTGTTGTTGTTCTAAAACCACTGAGATAGGGGCTGAATATTCTTTTCTGCCTGAGGTTAATTTTTTTTTTCTGCTTTAATTTGCAATTATGCAATAAAAAAAAGGACATTGCCTCAAGTAGCTAGTGGCCTTATTACCATTTCTACTGCCAGTCTCTACATTTTATCACTTCCAAATCTTTTGTTTTTAAAGTCACCTGCACAACCCTGCAATGTTATAAACACCTTCAGTTGTCTTCACCAACTGTCATTTTGTACCATCTGCTGTTATAATCTCAAAAGCAGTAATGCATGGAGGTCAAGGCCACTTTTGCACAGGAAACTAAAAAACAACAGAGCCAAGTCATTTAGTGGGTTTTTTTTCTCTCCCTCTCTCTCTCTCTGTCAGCTTTACTACACCCTAGAGTGGACATTTTCTTTGCCTTTCAGTTGTGAATGTTCCTCAAAAGACACAAACTTCACAATAAGGTAACCAGACAAAAACAAGATTTTATAGACAACCCATTATCTACTAACAGAAGGGGGTGATTAGTCATCTGCTCCACTTGAAATAGATCCAAAGAATTCAAGCTCGTACTACGAAGAGAAAAATGCATTTATCTCAGGTTTCTAGAGGAGGACCAGTCTTGCCCTAACCTGGGAGGCATCAGAAGCAAACTTTCAAAGCCTATGCGTCATCTCAGAAGTCACACAGTGAAGAATTGCGGCTCTTCTACTCATCCAAGATTCAGTATCTTTCCTGACTTCCATACTGCTCCAACTTTTATAATCAATTCTTTTGATCTTTTTTTTTTCTTTTGATTAGAGCCCCCCAAAAGGACCACCTTTTGCTTCTGCTTTTATTGGTCACTAAAAACAGTCAGTTCAATTAAACTGATCCAATCACTTAATCTAGATAGTCTCGCTAAAGACATGATGGTTCCTTTTTTTTTTTATTGTTGGGGATTCATTGAGTGTACAATAAGCCAGGTTGCACGGATTGCATTTGTTAAGTAAACTCCCTCTTGCAATCATGTCTTGCCCCCAGAAGGTGTGGCACACACCAAGGTCCCACCCCTCTCTCTCCTTCCCTCTCTCTGCTTTTCCTTCCCACCCCCATGACCTTAATTGTCATTAATTGTCCTCATATCAAATGGGAGGTCTAACTTGAGTGCTTTGAGGTTTCTTCATACTTCTTTCCAGAAAGGTTGTACTAGTTTGCAGTCCCACCAGCAGGGTAAAAGTGTTCCCTTCTCTCCACATCCACGCCAGCATCTGCAGTTTTGAGATTTTGTGATGTGGGCCATTCTCACTGGGGTTAGATGGTATCTCAGGGTGGTTTTGATTTGCATTTCTCTAATATATAGGGATAATGAACATTTTTTCATATGTTTGTTAGCCATTCGAAGACATGATGCTTTCTTAAAAGAAAACTAGTACTTCTCAGCATATTCCTTCTTTTTTTTTTATTTCCTGCAAATCTTTGCAAATTCACATAAAATTTTTCAACTTGTAAGAGGCGTAGTATAATTTCCAGGCAGTTCACATGCAAGTCCAAGTTTTTTCCCCTGTAAATAAAATATAATCATCTTAAAAAATCAATATGAGAAAACACAATATGAGAAATTCACAATTATTTAGTGTAGCAGGGATAGAGACAAAATCACTCTCATCTTGTCATTTCCCATATTGTTCTGCAGAGATTTCCATAGTTTCCCAAATACACACCCTGAGAACGCAGCAGTATCCAGGCAGCTTTGCAGGGAAACAGAAAAGGATTTGACTTGGGCAAGATGGAGTAACAAAAGTGAAATGTTAAGGATGGAAAAAAAACTCAGAATAATAGCAAGTGTTTAAAACGTACCAACACTAGGCCAGGCACAGTGGCTCACAGCTGTAGTCCTGGCACTGTGGGAGGCTGAGGTGGATGGATTGCCTGAGCCCAGGAGTTTGAGGCCAGACTGAGCAAGAATGAGACACTGTCTCTACCAAAAACAGAAAAACTAGCCAGGCATCGTGGCGGGTGGTCGCAGTCCCAGCTACGCAGGAGACTGGGGCAGGAGGATCACTTGAGCCCAAAAGTTTGAAGTTGCTATAAACTATGACACCATAGCAGTCCAGCCTGGAGCAACAGCGCAAGACTCTGTCTCAAAAAAATAATAATAATAAATAAATAAATAATAAAATAAAATAAAGATTTTCAAAATTCTAGTAATTTTTAAAGAAAGAATTTAGTACACACAACAGAACTAGCAATAGCAGTACCAAAGATATTTTCTGTTTTAGCTCCACCCACAGGACTACCCCCAAACTGCCTAAAATAGTTGGTGGAAAAATAGCTGTGTGCCTGCTATGTAAATATACCTTCAAGTCATCTCCTTTAGCTCAAAGCTGCACTCTCACTCTGTTCATTCAAATTTTTAACTCAGGCCAGGCCGGCACTGTGACTCATGCCTATAATCCCAGCACCCTGGAAGGCTTGAGGTCAGGAGGTTGAGACCAGCCCAAGCAATAGTGAAACCCTATCTCTACTGAAAACGAACAAACAAAAAGGAAAAAAAAAAAAAAAACACAGAAAATCTTGTTGGGTATGGTGACACATGCATTTAGGGCCATCTAGTAGGGAGGCTGAAACAGGAGGATCGTTTGAACCTAGGAGTTTGAGGTTACTCAGAGCTAGGCTGAGGCCATAGCAATCTAGCATGGGCAACAGAGTAAGAATCTGTCTCAAAAAAAATTTTTTTAACTGAAGGACTCCTGTGGCTCAGTGTGTAGGGCGCCAGCCCCATATACTGAGGGTGGTGGGTTCAAACCCGGCCTCGGGCATTGTGGCGAGTGCCTGTAGTCCCAGCTGCTTGGGAGGCTGAGGCTAGAGAATCGATTAAGCCCAAGAGCTGGAGGTTGCTGTGAGCTGTGATGCCATCGCACTCTACTGAGGGCGACAAAGTGAGACTCTGTCTCTAAAACAGATTTTTTTAACTCAAATTCTGTCTTATGTGGTTATACTAAGGGCACCAGTGAGAACTGGCTATTGTCTTCTGGGAAGCAAAGTTGAATAGTTTCAAAAGAGCTGTAGGGGAAGCCCTAACATATTTACTATCTGACACTTGACAGAAAATATTTGCTAAACCCTTCTTATTGTACAAATTTGATATGCATTCATTGATAACCCAAGTATTTATTAAGCACCTATATATCAAGTATACTATGTTCTTATTTTCTATGTAAGGAGGTTACAGATGAATGAAAGAACATATAACTAATTTAAATGTTCACCAACTGCTACCTTGGGATAAAAAGTACATGGCAATGTGAACATCTATAGGAGGCATTAATCCAGAATTGAGAAGGGGGCGCTGTAACCTGGAAAGGTTTTCTGATTAAAACGGTGTCTAAGTTGACAGTGGATATTAAGAGTTAGCCAGGCAAAGAGGTACAAGGAGCAGCAATTACATAAACCCAGAGAAAAATTAGAAGTTAAAAATTATAAAATTTCAAATATTTCTTTTATTATAGTTGAGGTATATCCTGTTTTGTAAGATGCTGAAAAAAGTCAGTGAAGATTTAGAGATACCAATGTCAGATTCATTACAAGGCTAGTGAATGGAAAAACTGTCATTAATTTACTAAAATAGCATAAGATGGGCCACTGGCCCAAGGGCAGAAAATGTAGCCACCCAGTATGTGTTGGAGCAAAAGGTGGAACGTGATTGTTAGGGGAGGTTGAGGCACCAGAGTAAAGAGTGGCTGTGGAGAAGGCAGTAGTTGAGAGGTGGGATGAAATGTCTGAATAATTGCAAGCCAATAACCTTGACCTGGACAGGAAGGCCGTGGTCTTATTGGTAGTGTTCAGGCTCTTTAAGGACATTTCATAGGCAAAGATTCCCAGCAGTCCTGTCTTTAAGGACGTGCCCCTGGCTGGAAGTTTTGCTTCTGTAGCAAAGGAAGATAAAATTGTCCTCTTCATTAATCGCTCCAAATCCCTCTGCAGTTTGCATCTGAAATTCTTTTGGAGGTTATAACGCCTTTTATTTTAGGATTACAGATATAGACGTAAAATGCAAAATGTCAGTTGAAGTTAAAACATTGTGATTTTTTGTGAGTAACGTACAATCAGGGAATGAGCAAACAGATATTATCAGATCCTTTCTAGTTATAATTTATGGGATGTTAGGGAAGAGAAAGTCTTTAACATCCTTACAAATTTAGCTGAGGAGGAGTGAGTAAAAGTAAAAAGATACTCTGTCAGATTTAGAAAGTGTGTATTCTTTATTTTAGTTGAGGTATATCCTGTTTTCTAAAATACTATATACATATACACACATTTTTTTTTTTTTTTTTTTGACAGATTTTCACTCTGTTCTCCTGGCTAGAGTGCCCTGGCATCATAGCTCATAGCAACCTCAAAGGGTTGCTGGGTTTTACCTCCTGGGTTCTGGAGATTTCCTGCCTCATCTTCCCAAGTACCTGGAGCTACAGGTGCCTGCCACAATGCCTGGCTAGTTTTTCTACTTCCAGCAGAGATGAGGTCTCACTCTTGCTGAGGCTGACCCTGAACTCCTGAGCTTAAGCAAATTGGCCTGCCAGGGTGCTAGGATCACAGTTCTGAGTCGTCCAGCCCTAGACAATGTTTTTATTATTATTATTATTATTGTTATATCATAGCTGTGTACATTAGTGCAATCAAGGGGTACAATGTGCTGGTTTCATACACAATCTGAAACATTTCCATCAAACTGTTCAACGCAGCCTTCATGGTATTTTCCTAGTTATTGTATGTAGACATTTGTATTCTGCATTTAGTAAGTTTCACCTGTACCCATTCCAAGATGCACCATAGGTGTGGCCCCACCCATTACCCTTCCTCCACCCTAACCTCCCCCCCTCCCTTCCCCTTCTTTGGCCCCTTTCCCATAAGTCTTGTGCCATAGTTGGGCTATAGCCTTCATGTGACAGCCAAAATTTAGCTTCATAGCAGGGCTGAGTACATTGGATACTTTTTCTTCCATTCCTGAGATACATTGCTAAGAAGGATATGTTCCAGCTCCATCCATGTAAACATGAAAGAGGTAAAGTCTCCATCTTTCTTTAAGGCTGCATAGTATTCCATGGTAAACATGTACCACAATTTGCTAGTCCATTCGTGGGTTGATGGGCACTTGGGCTTCTTCCATGACTTAGCAATTATGAATTGGGCTGCAATAAATATTCTGGTACATATGTCTTTGTTACATTGTGACTTTTGGTCTTCTGGGTATAAACCTAGTAAAGAAATCATAGGATCGAATGGCAGGTCTATTTTTAGGTCTCTAAGTATTCTCCAAACATCCTTCCAGAAGGAACGTATTAGTGTGCATTCCCACCAGCAGTGTAGAAGTGCACCATTTCCTCCACATCCACGCCAACATCTCTGGTTTGGGGATTTTGTTGTGTTGGCTACTCTTACTAAGGTTAGGTGATATCTCAAAGTCATTTTGATTTGCATTTCTCTGATGATTAAGGATGATGAGCTTTTTTTCATGTGTTTGTAGATCATGCGTCTGTCTTCTTTAGACAAGTTTCTCTTCAAGTCCCTTGCCCACCCTGAGATAGGATCACGTGTTCTTTTCATGCTACTATGTTTGAGTTCTCTATGGATTCTGGTTATTAGACATTTGCCGGAGGTATAACCTGCAAATATTTTCTCCCATTCTGAGGGCTATCTGTTTGCTTTACTTACTATGCTCTTGGCTGTGCAGAAGCTTTTTAGTTTGATCAGGTCCCAGTAGTGTATGGGTAGGACTAAGGAGTCCTCCTCATAAAACATTCACCCAGGTCGATTCCTTCAAGAGTTTTCCCTGCACTTTCTTCAAGTATTTTTATAGTTTCATGTCTTAAGTTTAAAACTTTTATCCAGTGAGAGTCTATCTTAGTTAGTGGTGAAAGGTGTGGGTCCAGTTTCAATCTTCTACAGGTTGCCAGCCAGTTCACCCAGCACCATTTGTTAAATAGGGAATCTTTTCCCCACTGAATGTTTTTAATTGGTTTGCCAAAGATTAAATAATGGTAAGTAGCTGGATCCATCTCTTGGTTCTCTATTCTGTTCCAGACATCTACTTCTCTGCTTTTGTGCCAGTACCATGCTGTTTTGAACACTATCGATTTATTGTACAGTCTCAGGTCTGACAGTGTGAATCCTCCTGCTTTGTTTTTATTGCTGAGTAATGTATTGGCTATTTGAGTGGGGTTTTTTGATTCCATATAAAACTAAGTATTATTTATTCAAGATATTTAAAATATGACAATGGAGCTCTAATAGGTATTGCATTAAAATTATATATTGCTTTGGGCAGTATGGACATTTTAACAATGTTGATTCTTCCCAGCCATGAGCATGGTATGTTTTTCCATTTGTTAACATCTTCAGCTATTTCTTTTCTTAAAGTTTCATAGTTCTC
>CAUYPK010058001.1:0-27308 GCA_963574355.1 Loris lydekkerianus | reverse complement strand
GGTCTCTGGGAACTGGATCACAGGGGTCTGGTGACTGCTCTAATATGGCTTGCTCCAGTGCTGCGTGGAGTCAGGATTAGCCACCCAGCAAATGGATCAGTCTGGGAAAGTTGATGCCTCCTTCCCCACCTTGCAGCTCTGTCACACCCAGTCGCTGCTAGCCCCGCAGGGCTGTGACCCAGTCAGTTGTGTGCAGTGAGCAGATACTCCAGAGGTTTGCACCTGCCTAAATCACAGGGAAGTTTGTATCTGCTCATCCAGGCCGGTGCTCTCTGCCTCTATCCAGCAGGGGGTGGTGAGGCCTGTCAACCTCGGGCACTTGATGGAGTCTGGGGATGTTCACTCAGTTCCAGCCCCACTCTTAGTTTATGTTACTGGCTGAATGGAACAACCCTGTGGGAGTTTGTTTCTGACCCTGCTAAATTCCTCTGCTGAGAAGAGGCTGATTTGAGTTCCCAGAACCTGTGCCTCAGGCCCTGTCTTAACTCCTGCAGGTTTGTATTTGCAGCACGATTAGTTGTCAGCTATAGCCTCTTGGCCTCCTTTGCCTATAGGGTGATGATCCCCTGAGGGCTGGGTGCGTCTTAGGCTCAGTAAAGTGGTCCTCTGGATCAGTCTCACCCTGGGAGTTTCCCGGCTCTGCAGGTGTGTTTTCTAGTCCCCACGTTCCACCCAGGCCAGTACCGCCTCAGGCAAACCCTTTACTCACGGGGCCTGTGTTTCAATCCCAGGTCTGTTCCATTGTGGTTGACGTCTGAGTGGATGCCCGGCCTCATCTGGTTGCCCAGAGAGACAGGAGGAGTGGCTACGGGATATCTTGGGGTGGGCCTTGTTATTGCTAAAGACAGCTGCTGCTCTGCACCTTGGGGCACTTCCGCTCTGGCGTGATTCCCTCTTAGCCAACCATCATCTCCTCACTCCTATGCTGCAGAATCAGCACTGTCCAGCTGCAGTCCAGGTCCTGTCTGCACCTCTCAAGAAATCACCCAAGAATCTGGGTGGCAGGCCAGCCAGACCTCAGAGTGGGGGGCAGGCTTCCAGACCTCAGAGTGAGAGTGGAGGGGAGTGCTGGGAGCTCAGAGTTGCAGGTCATAACACCAAGCTCATTGAGAGCAAATGAGCAAATAAACAGATACAAAGGCTACCAGACACACAAGCCCATAGATACAGAAACAGATGGAGACACATAGACATACAGACAACACCCATGACAACAGCAACATAAAAATAGTGATAAAAAACAGCAATAAAAATAGTGATAATCATAAAATAATTGAAAAAAAAAAACAGAAAAAAGTGGTGTTCATAGAAAAGTTAAGAAAGGAGAAATTAGAATTAGAAAAATAGGAATAAAAAATATATTTATATAAAAAGTAATAATAAAAAATTAACAAAAGCGCCTCCAAGAAAATGGTGCGGTGAGGAAAAAACAGAGCAAAGCAAAAAAAAAAAAAAAGAAGAAGAAGAAAAAAAGGCACCAACTACAAAAATATTGTTCTTGTATGTAGAAATATACATATATACATCTATATGTATGATGTAGGGATCAACTTTCATAGGAATATATTCATACTGCAATATACTTTCTGGACACCCAGTGTTGCTGTGAGTGGTTCCCAGGCTCATACCTGATTCACAGTTTATACTGTTACCATGGTAACCACCTTCCATGGCTGATTGCCATTTTGGAATTTCTGTAAAAGTTTGTCACCTAAGTATCGTGTAACCTCGGCTGTTCTGCTCCAGACAGCACTCGCGACCGTCCTTCCCACTCAGTGCAGGAGTCCACACTTCTTAAATCTTTCCACTCTGCTCCCAGGTTCTCCTGCAAACTGGCGACTGCAATTGGCTGTGGGGGAGGGTGCTGCTGGGTTCCCTTGGTTGCTGGAGGGTCTGTGGCTTTAGTGGCTGTAGCCAGTTCCCGTGGCTGGAGCACTCGGGGACCTTATTCTGATTTTTATGGTTCAGAGTTTCCCTTTTGGATTGGGACCTGCCAGTTCCCCGCACAGCCTGAACCACCAACTCCCTCCAATATTCTCCAGCTGGAATGCTCCAGGTCTATTCAATCCCGCCTGATCTGGGGGTAGGTGCCTGCCCTTTTGGGTAGTTCAAAATGTCTGTTTCCTGGGCGGGATCCCTTCCCTTCAATTGTCCAACAGGTTGCCCAGCTCCCCATGGTTTTGAGTGGCTCTACTTTCGGATGCCTCCCTCAGTTCAGGAATAAATATTCATCAATTGGGTTTTGTCAGCATTTACAAGCTGCTGTCCTCTGTAAGGGAGAGATCTGCTGGCCAGCACGGCCAAGCAGGGAAGAATCTCTACAACAGAGTCTGTGGTTTTAAATTACCCCTCATATATAGCAATCTGCCAGTTCACTGAGCATCTCCAGCTGTCTGTCCACACCAATAATCCACACATGGGGAAGGTCCAGACCCCCTTTCTGCTCACCTGATGGCTTGGGAGAGGTGGGCTACACGTCCGTCCTGTCCGCCATCATGCTCCGCCCACCCATTTTTTGGGTTTTAATCCATTCATCATACTCTTAAAATTTTTTTTCAATACTACTTTCTTTCTTCTTTCCACTTGTCTTGCAATCGTTCCTTTAAATAGAGCTGCAATATGAAATGTAATACATCTTTATTATCTATTCTCTTCCAATTTGTTTTTCTGCAAACAATTTTTAATATGCTAAGTGGTTGACACCTGTATTTGATATTTATCTGTTTTGTTTTGTTTTTTACTTATGTTGCCACCACACAATTTTTTCCCCATGGTCAGTGACCTACAGAAAACTCTCCCCACCTTCCTCTAAGGAAACACTGAAATGTAACTGCTGAACGATGTGGCCTGACTATGCAGCTGGCCCAGCCTGGCAGGGAAAATGTTCAAGAGGGCTCCATGTCAGAGCCAAAGAGCAGGGTGAAGGCTAAGGGCAGAAGTGGCGACACAGGCAAAACTCTGGCATCTGCAGGATCAATTTCCACAGGTCCCATGTAGCTCGAGCTCACAGAGTACATGCTATTGCAAATCAAGTGCCATTAGAATTGACTATAAAAACTGAGATTGGGGACACGAAGGCAAAGTGCTTGGAACTAATGCATGGCTCTTCTCCAAGACAGGCTGGGAAAACATGCCCCGTTTTCACACACACAGTTCTATTGTATGCCTGAAACTATGGAGAGGTGACTAAGAAGAGCAGAATGCTGAGGATTTTGTCATTAGAGTTAGAATGATTCCAGTTCCAGCTCAGGTCTGCTGTCTGAGCTAACCTAATGTCACAGGGGAGATTTTAGACATCAAGTCAGTCTGGTGAGAGAGGTATAGTGGGGGCAGATAAAACTTTCAACACTTCTTATAGACATAATCAATTCCAGTTTCCAGCTATATCTAAATAGGACCAGTCCTATCTGGAGTAATGAGGAAATTAAGTTTATCCATAATGACTCTACTTTGCTCCAGGCATCTAAGTGAGCTCTAGGAGTATGACTAATTTATATAGGATTTCTGGCTCCAAAATTCAAGAAGGGAAGCTGGCACATCTTTTCAAAGTCCTGCTTCCTATATGATCCTTGCACAGGGAGCACTCTCTCCGCACAGCCTATGGAGAATGTAACTACTTCATGACTATTGTCTCTCCATCAGACAGTGTATTCAGAGTCTTAGAAATCTGAAGCTGCAAATGTTCCTTCATCTCTCCTGGGTGAGAGAGAGAATTCTGAATTTGGATATTTAAATTATAGCTAATATTAATTGAATGTTAATATACTACATATAAAAGGCAATGTGTCAAGCACTTTACATGCTTTACACTTATTATTTTATTAATCCTCTCAAAATCCTATAACTCAAGTTAACTCTTTTTAAATAAAAGAGTATTTTAAAACTGTTTTGGAAAGCCACACTATGTACCTCAGAATGTCAATCTAGAAAGGCCAACACAAAGATGTAGTGTAGGAAAACTGTGGAACATTAAAGAAAAAGAAAAAAGTCTTTTCTAGCCAAAAAGGATATGCAAGTCATACAGGGAAAAATTAGATTATTATAGACTTTCTAAAAGCCATAGATGAAGGCAGATTATGCGTGCACGCATACACACACACACACACACACACACACACACACATGAGGGACCCTATAAAAGTTTGAAATACACAAAAATTAAGAAATGTAAAATCATTTTATTGACTACTATTTCTCAAAATAATTGCCATGACATTCTATGCACTTTTGCATTCTTATAAACCATTTTTGAAAACAAATTTTCCACTCATTTTCTTCCAGTGTTGCAAGCTCACTTTCATAGGCATGAGCAGGTTCTCCAGGTCTGGAGACTCTTCTTCTGTGCATGTAGTTTTTGACTATAGGGAATAGGAAATAATCACATGGGGCCTGGTCAGGACAGTAGGGTGGGTGAATCATAAGTTTAACCTCTGTGGACTCAGGAACTGAATGCTGATGTTGGCTGTGTAGACAAACACATTGTCATGGTGCAAGATGGTCCCCCCACCCACCAGTAGCCTTTAGGATCAAGATTCTTGGTGTGCAAGAAAGGAGATGCAGATGTAATAGAGAAAAATTTGAGTAAGAACTCATTAATCTTGAATTGAAATAGAAAGCCAGTACAAGCTTACTAGGCATTTTATCTCATACACATTTTTCCAGATTTATCCACTAAAAATATCATTAAAACAATGATTAGCCCAGCAGCAGCAAGCATTCTAGCATCTAGGTGATCATATTGAAACCCTGCCTAGATTTCCACTGAAGAAATCAAGGCTTCTTAGAGAAATGATCATTTTCAGGTCTGGAGTAGGAAATGCACAAAATGATGCCTAGAATATTCTGTCATATTAAATAGAAAGGAAATTATCAAAAAATACTAGAGTCATCTCAAAAGGGCTTGGGAACCAACTAGGAGATGTTTCCCCTGAACTTTAATATTAATATATAATAATTCCAACTGGGGAAAAATCAAGCATTTATCATGTCTTGCCTATATAAAAACTATACTACTGAGTAGAGGGAGGGATATGTCTCTTTGAAAAAGTATCCCAATGAATAATAAGGGAACAAGTTATAGAAGCTAACATTATCACTATTTACACTCACTAATACATTAAAAGATTCTAAAGGCCTAGCATTATATTCTCTAGATTATAGAAAATTAGACAACAAAACATTATTTTCTCTCCATTGACAGAAAATACTATCATACAGTCTTGTAAAAGACATTAAAACTGAATTTTAAATAACAAAATCTAGAATAATCTAGACTATGGGAAATATACTACAGGGCAAATGGCCAGGTCCCTCCACAGATAAATTGCTAAGAAAAGAAAATGATGGATAGAAACATGTAGATTAAAAGAGATCTAATATCCATGTCAAATTTTGTTTGAATAGGAAAGATCAGACTTCTGGTTTCAGCTGATGGAGTCAGCACCCTCTATCTCTCCTACTAATTACAGTTAAGAACTATGGGACAGAATATACAAAGCAACTACCTGAGGCCTCTGAAAATAAATAATAGCAGGTAGATTAGGAAGGAAATGAAACATTTGAAAAATAGTGAACATGAGGCAACTTTCCTACTTTCCCCCCTTCTATATTTTCCCAATTAGTCTCAGGATAGCCTGAATCCTCGAACAGCACACCAAGCATGGGCAGAAAAAGCTACAGGGAAAAAAACCCCTTTTTTTTCTAAGCAGAGGATAAGGATGCGGTGGGACACTGCAGGTGGGAGAGAATAGGGGAAATACTCTGTTTATTTTTTTCTCTCTCCAGTCCCTTCCATGAGGCAAGACCCCATCCTGAAGATGTACCCCTGCAGCAGCAATATTGCACAGAGAGAAATCCTTCCCTCTGAGAAAAGAATGGAGAAAAAGAATCCTTGTTATCTGAAAGTGTCAGGGGAATCTTATTAGTGTAGTTTCTCTTCTCTTGCTGCTTCACCCTAGAAGGGGACCCAGACATGAAAAGTATGTTACAGAATGGGAAGGAAAATTCCTATATTTCTAGTTCAGAGACCAGGGAAAGGGTATTCTGACATCTGAAGAGCTTGAGAAATTATGATCAGGAGAGAGCTTGAGAGAAGAAGCTCTGAAGCTGATCTCTCAGTTGAGCATGCATGTACCTGATCTGAAAGAGAAAACAGAAGAGGGAACCCTTCTCAACCCATTTTATGAGAACAGCATGACTCTGATACTAAAATGAGAAAAGAACAACAAAAGAGAACTATGGAACAATAAACTGCATGAAAATAGATGCCAGAATTTTTAACAAAATATTAGCAAGTCAAGTTCAGCCATATTTAAAAAGAATAATATACCACATGCATGTAGATTTTATCTTGGAATGCAAGGCTGGTTCAACATTTGAAAATCAATGTCATCTACCATATTAATAGACTAAAGAACAAAAAACACACATGACCATCTCAATAGAGGCAGAACATGCATTTGATAAAATTCAACACAACTTCATGACAAAAACACTCAGCAAACTAGGAATAGTAGAAAACTTCCTTAGTCTAATAAAGAACATCAACTCACAACCTGTAGCTGACATCAGACTTACGGTGAATGATTGAATGCTGCCACCTGAAATTAGGAGAAAAACGAATATGTCCGTTTTTACCATTTCTATTTCATATTACACTGGAAGTCATAGCTAGTGAAATTAGACAAGAAAAATAAATAGAGGGCATACAGATTGGAGAGGAAGAAATAAAACTGTCTTTATTCAGGGACAACAGGATTATCTATGTAGGAAATATATAAAAAAAGTAATTTATAAAAATTAAAAACATAAAACTTTCAATTTGAAATGATGACAAGGAAACAAAGGCAACTAGAACTTTCCTAAATTGCTGGTGAAACTGTGGAATGGTGTATTCATTCTGGAACAGTCTGACAGTTTCTTATAAAGTAAAACACTGCCTTAACAGTTTGATCCAGAAATCCCACTCCTAGATATTTAACCTAGGTAAATAAAGACACATGTTCACACAAAAAACTTGTATACAAATATTTATGGATGCATTCTTCACAGATCAGGAAACAATCCAAATATCCTTCAACAGGTGAATAGATTAACAAAACTCCTAGTGCATTCATACAGTGGAATACTACTCAATAATTTGTGGATGAATCTCAAATCCCTTGTGCTGAGTAAGAGAATCTGTGTCAGGGTCACATGTGTATTGCTCCATTATGTTGTGCTCTTAAAAAGGATGACTGGCAAAGTTCTGTTTCTCTACCCATGATTATTCACTAGGCAATCTACTTCTGTGGTTTTTTTATATCTATATTTTATCTAACAATAAAAACCAGTGTAGATACTGACTCAATAAAATGTCAGTGAAAATTCCAATATGGTTTTACATAAAAGTTGTCAAGCTAAAGAAGAAAAACAGGAACAATAACAACAACAATAAAAAATGCTGCCTTCCCAAATGTCAAAAATCATCACTAAGTTAAGACAATTCACAGGAGTGGTTTTAGGTTAAGGAGAAACATTAAACAATGGAATAGAATAGTGAGTTCAGAAGGGCACCCAGGCATAGCAGGCATCTGAGAATTCGAAGGAAAGATGGATCATTTAATTAGTTGTCCTGGGAAAATGGATCACCCAGATGTTAAAAATTTTACTGCTGCATCATACCATATACAAATGTAATTTCCAATTAGATTAACAACTTAACTATGAAATGTGGGAAAACTATAAACACTTAGAATATAAAATGAGAGAATATCATTATGACTTCTAGGTAAGGAAGCATTTAAAGCCTAATGGCAAAAAATATGTAAAAGAGAGCTAAATATATCTATTTATTAGGGTATATCATAAAATAAGTGAAAAAAATCCATGCATTATTTCCACAAGCTGTGACTGATATAGGACTAATATACAGAGTATTCAAATTAGAATGAAAATGTGATGCTGCTGCACACTAAAGTAATTTTCAAAAATTGAAATGACAGTACCAAATATTGACAATGATAAAGGACATCAGGAACTCTTATCTACTGCCAGTGGGAATGTAAATTGGTACAACCACTTTGGAAAACAATTTTCACTGCCTTGCAGCGTAGGGAAAGTGCAGAAATGGTTAACATGAAATTCAGAATAATGGCTCCCTCTGGAGAAAGGAGTCACGTGGATGCGGAACACGGAGAAATAGTGAGAGACTGGCTGTGGTCTGTCTCTTAAGCCGGATGGCAAGTATTTGAGCATTACTATTATTAGTATACCTTAAACTCTATGTGATCTATTTCACAGTGAAAAACCCCTTTTATTGGAACATTATCTGCATCGTTTTCAAGTGTACCGAATGACTATACATTATTTATTAAACTCACGTTTTCCTGAACACCTGTTTTATACCTAGTATGTGCAAGATCACTTGAGGCATACAAGAAAAGCAGAAAATATTACATGAATATTTTACATTGAGAATGTTTTCATGTATTATTTGTATAAAAAGTTGAACTGAAAGAAAGGAAACCGCAATGTTTGTTTCCTACATCAAGGAATTAGAATGATAAAAAGAAAGGCTTTGGAGATCTTTAGAATGATTTTTCAGGAAAGGGGTGCAGTGTGCCAAACGTGCACTCTGGGCAAGAATTGGTGCATGTTACTTGTACCCCAAACTACCAATATCACCCCAGTCACGTTCGAGGGAAACTTCATTTGCCTTTTAAGTCCATCTGTTCCAGGAGAATATTACAACACTGAATAATATGTTTTAAACTGGAATTCAACAGGCCCATCAGTTACGATAAAAAGAAATTTCTTTTATAGGCAGTTTCTCAGGGTTGTGCCTGTTCTAAATGGTAAAATACACCTACTTATGATTAGCTTAAAGAAGCTGAAGGAAGTAGGACCCCACACTTTTTTTTTTTTTTTTTTTTTTTAATGTAGCTCATCTGCATTCCAACTTTCTCCCATGAACTTGGAACCTTAACATTCTCCTATTTCTTTCTCTGCCTTTTAGAAATGAAATGGCCAAAGTTTTTTAGCTTACTTATTGTTGGACTTAGAGTCCTGATGGATTGTTCTCTGGCAATTTTGGGGGGTTGCCAATCACAAAAGGGCTCCCAGTGGGATTTATGCATCCTCTTCTCAAGCCAAGTATACCCAGGGGGCCATATAATTGCATGTCCAAACTGGAACACTTCTGAAAATGGGCGTCACTGGGGGAGGGAATTACTTTAAATGAGGTGTCCTAGACAAACAGAGACATATGTCATCTTAGGCATTACCAACCTGGAAGGCACCGGGGAGAGCAACTGGAGGGCACTGGACGCTGAAACTGTAATGGTGAGGGGTGCTGGTGGATGCTAAGGATGTTTGCCCAGGCAGAGGTGGACTCAGGGTGCGTGAGCACTTGACAAAGCTGCAAGTATTGGGGCTTCATGGAATCAGGCAGCCTCTCTGAGCTCACAGATGCACAGACTCCTATCACTCCTGGAAAAGCACAGCACAATCAAGGGTGGAGTGTGTGCTGGGTGTGGCTGTTTCTCATTGGTGGTGTGGCAGAAGTGGATGTTTGTCAAAGCCCCCTCCTTTTTTGCTCGCTTTTTGGATACAGCTCTAATTTTATGGCAATGCTGATTTTTATGGACGTATGCCTTTCTTGTGTGGCATAAAATCTGCTATTATTTCTCGGGGGTTTGAGGTGCCTTTTTCTTCCTGAATCATAACAGTTTATAAAGTTACACCCATGGGTCGTGAAGCATACGCATAGGGGCTGTTTCAAAATCTCTGCTTGAATGCACAGAAAAAAATCAGAGCGGAACAGAAGGCTCTGGGAGGCACTAAGGAATAAATGCAAAATATACAGTGAAATAAAAGCAGAAAGGCCACAGAAACTATCTTACCTTAATATACAGCAGCTCTGTCCTCCCCCTTTCCCTCCATGCCTTTGCTGGTTGGTCTCTGTCATGCATGCACCTAATGCTCTTTGATGCATTAACAACATGTGTTTATTGAGCCCCTACTGACATTCTAGATGCTGGAGACAGAGTGGTGAATAAGATAAGCTGGCTCTATGCCTTTATGGAAGTGGGGACAGACAATAAACATAAGAAGTTGAGATAACATCACAGAAAGGGATGTGCTTGGTAACCATAGAAGCTTAATTAACATTTACTGAGAGCTCATTCTGTGTTAGACGTTGATTAACAGGCTCTGTGTGTGTTATTCATATAACTCTCCCAGTAGTTTTATGCTGCAAGTGCAATGACTGTCATCCCCATATTATAGATGAAGAAACTGAGGCACATTAAGAAAGACGAAGCCACACTGCCAGTAAGTGGTAAAACTAAAAGGTAAATATAGGCCATCTGATTTTTGAGGCCATAATCTTAACCATTATGTCACCTGGACTTCTGCACTGCTTGGAGCACCATAGACCAGCATGAAGATATGTGGGTCATTAGGAAAGTTTTGAGGGCCACGAAAATCCAGAAGCTTAAAATCTGTGCAGACAGAAACAAATGTAGCCCTCCCAGCAACATTGATAAGCCGAGCGAGTTGAAAGTTATCACGGAGTGGGATGTGCCTGGTAACCATAGAAGCACACAAGCTCTCTGGTTGCACAGGAATCAGAAAGGACGCGGTCGACTGTGTTTCTTGGGATTGAAATAATGGACCCTAACACAGTCTGTCTCAAAATTTTCATAGTGGCCCTGGTATTAAGCATGGGAATTGGGGGCTAAGGCCACATCTGGGATGAAAAGACTTCTTTAAATAGGGTGGACAAGCAAGACCTCTTGAAGGAGGAGACATTTGGGCTGAAAGCTAAATAATGAGAAGTGGGCAGACGTGTGAAGACCTGAGGGTACAATCGTCCAGGCAGAGCAGTCAGCTGGCACCAGGATCCTGAGGCAGAATGAACTTGAATCATTTGAGGGACAGAAAGAGGACAAATGTGGTGGTCATGGTTTTCATGAAGAATGAATCCAAATTTAAAACTGAAAGTTCTGGCTTACTCCTGTATCCATTTCCTCATCTTTAAAAAGAGAGTGACAACACCAACCCTTTCCACTTGTTCTAGAAGTAAAAGAGATCATAGTAGCCATTATTCTGACCAGTTATTAATGACATAGCCATAGTGAATATAGTTGGCCAGCTTGCTTTTTTCCATGAGGATAAGTCTGTGTTACTAGCTAACAGGTATTGTGCAGGTATTGTGTAGCACACCATTCATGTCATTCAGAGTTACCACCTCTGTCATGGAAAGGTAACTAGCCTTCTCATTTTGGAGATAAGGAAACTGAGGCCCTCAGGGATTTAGTAACATTACCAAGGTCAAATATCTCATGTATGTGATAAGACTGTGATTTTAATCCAGTTTTGTCTTATGCCAAATTCAAGGTGTTTCTTCTATACCATAGTCCTTTGCAAACTGCAAACTCATCCAGAGCAGACAGGGAGCAATGTCTTGTCTCTACTATAATATTGCCTGCAGATGCAGACCTGTGTGATACATCTTTTTTAGATGAAGATTATAATGAAGATGATGATAATGTTCGAAAATGATGATAAAGTAGAACAAAGTGTTTTGGAGAAATAGATTGCTTCAGCCATGTTCCTGTCCTCAGGTGTTCAAACACTTTTGATAAAAGCACAATCTTCCACTGCTCTTAAGCTGTGTAGGCTTGGCCTGAGAGAATCAAGAATAAAGCTGATTGCAAACTTGGTGCATAACAGAGAAAATAAAGACATCATTTACTGACTGATTTGGACTAAGAAAAGATGTATTTACTTGCAGTTTATTATGTTGAATGTGACAGGCATACATTTGTGCTTTTTATTGAATGATGACTTACTACATACAGGAATTGGTGCAATTTGTAATGCAGATTATGTTTTTAAACAAAAAAGGGTGCAAATACACTGATGGCTGTCACATGACTCTCTCTGCACTTCTCAAAAAGTGGCTGGAGCGTGGGCGGAACGACAAATATACCCTAGATGCACAAATGTAATTTCCAAAGAAGATGATTCTGGGCAGCTTCCAATTCCGTCGGGCAGATTTAGACAGAAGAAATCTATGGCTAAGAAAAGCTAAGTATCCTAAAATAGCAGGAATTGGAGTAAGATCATTTGAATCACTCCCATTAACTACTGAGATGCCTCCAGACAGAGCGAGGAAAGCCACAGCTAAAACCAGGATGTGGCACGCGAGAGTCCACACTGAATGTCTTTAAGATTCCCAGTTAAACACCTGGGAATCCCATTTTCTTTCTAATGAGGGGAGGTGGGAACAGGGGTAAGACAGAGGAATCTCCGTTCTGTGGTGAGATGCCACAGGCTAAGGGCCTGGCTCATGGCTTATTTTCTGAGCAATGAGTTTTGTGACCTCATCAGCTTCCAGGCATTGGGCCAAACCTCGCCTTGTGATAACACATTTGTGCAATTCCTCGAGGGTGTAGACTTGGGTTTTCCACTTGAAGTGGGTTTGTGAATTCACAAGTGGGCAGCATTCAGTCTATTTTTTCCTGATCATCCACTACAGATTCATTTCCCTCAATACATGACTGCATTAAAAAAAAAAAATCCAAGTTTCTTTTAGAGGAAAGCCAGTTTTATTAATTGCTTTTCTTCATGTGACTGGGCTTCACAACTCAATTTCATCCAGTGATCCAGCCATTAAGGAGTGTTCATTCATGCAAATAACTTCCATTTAAGCTGCTAGTGAGTAATATCAGAGGGGATGTATGACTAATAGCGCAACCTGTGCAAAGATGTGAAAATAAGTGGAAATCTTTTTATGTTAAGACTTTTATTTGCCTTGGAGGAGGGCAAAGCTGGGCATGACATATTTTTCAAATTGTTTCACGGCTTTCTCATCGTCTAAAATTTGAGCTTCTTTTGTTTAACAGAGACACTGTAGCCTGGGCAAAATAACATGTCAAAACGGTTTCTCCTCTCCGAAGCCAGAAGCTTCACAGTTAATTCTGCTACGGTGATGTGGGCTCCCACCTCTCCCAGCTGGTGCTCTACCCTAGGCAATTTTCTCTCCTGGTGACCATGGGATCTGCCCTCTAGCTCTCACCTGCTGCAGAGTCCTGTCTCTTATACCCAGAGCAAATGCTTCGCCCCCATAAAATTTTCAAAGAAAGGCTCAGCTTGCCAGCTCTTGTCAAACATTACCACAGACAGAGATTCTATTTAAGGCCCGGCACAGTGTTGGAGGCTGGACCAACTCCGGTCTACACTGCAAAGCCCCAACCGGCCAATGCAAGCTGTAAGGGCACACAGCAGTGGGCACCTGTTTTCTGCCCTGAGGCGGTGGGTCTATTTTTAGGCAGCTGATCATGGATTTCCTGGGTTTGCCTTCACAGATCTGCTTTTCCACCCTCTGATTATAAAAAGAGGGCCTGCATCCGTGCAAATGAAAATCAGTGGGTGAGCGGAGGAGTTCCAGGGCGCTTCCGAAGGCCCCTTTGTTCCTCAGAGACTCTATGCCACCGTGGGCCCATGCCCTGCCTTGCCTCCGAAGCTGGTAATTTGACACAGAGGTGTTTTGACCAAGGGCATTTGGTTTTCTTTGTTTTGTTTCACACTCCAGGCAAGACATAAAGTAGGAAAAAGGGGGCAGACATCATCATTTCCACCCTCCCACAACTTCCCTGCCCTGACCTCTCTGCCCCCAGATCCCTTAGGTTGAAGCTGGGGGCTGAGCAGGGAAGGCAGTGGTGAGGAGAAGGGATAGGGGGAGAGAAGGTCCCTGCTTGTCCTCCTGTCAACATAGACAGGTGGCATCAGGATCATTGCCTTCTCCTCCAGAGCCAATGCCAGTTGGAGTGAGCTATCCTAGCACTGTGGGACTGTCTTCACAAAGCCTAAATGCAGACCTGCGCTGTCTCCCAGGGCTGGAGGCTGGAGGTTGACATGAGGGATGGAGATTTGCCTTGATGCATGGGCGGGCTTGGTTCCTTCCTAAGCCTGTGAGGGAGTGTGTTCCAGGCCTCACCCCTCACCTCTGGCAGTTTGCTGGCCATCTCTGACATTCTTTGGCTTATACAAAAGTCACTGATATACCTGCCTTTACCTTCACTTGGCGTTTTTTCTGTGTGTGTCTGTGTCCAAATTTCCCTCTTTAGGAGAACACCAGCAGTGATGGATTAGGCCTACCCTAATGACCTCACTGTAATGTGATCACCTTGGTAATGAATCTTTTGTTGAACAGGGTCACATTCTGAAGTTCTGAGCATTAGGACTATCTTTTGGGGGAAGATGCAATTCAACTTATAACAAAACCCAAATTTAATTTCTATTGTAACTCTACTGCCTGTGCACACACGACCTCTAGTATGCTGGTCATGCTCTTTCACAGGGAATATCCATGTGTTGTGTTCTCAGCATGGTTCCCACCTCTACTAGCTCTTTTTCCTTCCCCCCTTACAGAAATTTAGCCTAGTAAATCTCTAGCACGTGTAACCCCTGTCTTGCCATCTGCTTCTCACAGGACCCAAGCAAATGCACCATACTTTCTCACTCTGGCTATGAAGTGATGAGCTCTAGTTAATTTATTATTTGGGTAATATTTTCATGCAATCAATGTTTTCAAGGCTTGGATAGTGGGAGGAGAGATAAGGAGAGCAAAGAAGCAAAAAGGAAGAATACAAAATAATTACATGCTGTGGTCCTTACCTTGAGACAAGAGGGCTACACATGAACTGTATAGGAGACACAATGCAGCTGTATGATTAAGTGACAACTTATGTGTAGAGGACTGTTTGTGTTGTAGGAATCCAAGGAGTTAAATATTAGGAGACATGGTTTTAAAAAGAGATAAGTCATCCAGGAGAGGAGAGAATGACAGAAATTGGACTTTGATGGATGGATGGAATCTTTATAATCGTTGGGTAGATGAGGTGGCATTTAGGTGAGGTTCCCCTTTCTCTCTGAGTCCATTCTAGCTGGGATAATAGAATACCATAGCCTGGGTGGCTTATGAAGCACAGAGATTTATTTCTCGCAGTTCTGGATATTGGGAAACCTAAGATCAAGGCATTGCAGATTTGGTGTCTGGTGAGGGCCTGCTTCTCAGTTCAGAGAGAGCTATCTTTTGACTGTGCCCTCATGTGGTAGAAGGGGATGAGGGAGCTCTCTAGGTCTCTTTTATAAGAGCACTAGTCACATTTACAAAGACTTAATCACCTCCCAAAGGCCCTACTTCCTAATAGTATCACAATGGGGGCTAGGCTTTCAATATTTGAATTTTAGAGGGGACACAAACATTCAGTCTATAGCATATGACATACCTGGGAAACAGTGAGATGAGCTCCATGACCCTGGACATCTCTCTGTGCCTCAGTTTTCTCATGTATAAAATGGGGGAGGTGTATACTTCATAGGGTTTTTACATGGTTTAAATATTTCATATTTGTAAAGCATTTAAATAGTTCCTGGGGTAGAGTAAGTGCAATTTAAGGGTTTGCTACATAAATTAGTTGAAAAAGTCTATATTTAGGGAAACAAGAGAAGGAGCTTAAGGTAGAGGCTGGGAAAAGCCAGAAAACAATGCAAGAACAATGCAAGGAAATGCATTGTAGCAGAAAACGTAGCAGGACATGAGAGTCACTTGTTCATTGGGGAGAAATAGTGTGAGTAAAAATGGCATTAGAAAAGGGTTTTCTGATACTGATATGAGATAAAAATTGGAAATGAATCTGAGACAGAAAAGGCTACCCATCAACAAATATTTATTCTGTCTTGTACATGCATTGGGGAAAAGAAGAAAAAAGGAGATTTAAATATTTTTCCAGAAAGACAGAAAAGGTAGGAGATGATGCTTGTTTGGGGAAAGAAAATAAAATTTGGGGGTTAGAACTGGATTGGGGAAGGAGATCTGAAGTGACAATGTCTAATGAGTAATTGAAGATGTGGAACTGGAGACAAAGGAAGATTTTAGGATCCAGATTTTGTGTTCACTGCTATTAGCTGTTGAGATAAAATAAGAGGTGAAAACCTCATGACTCAGCAGAGCCAGGGCACTGCTATGCTGGCTAGAGGGAGGTCCTCAAAGCTAGTTCTAGTTTACTGTATCCTAAAGGCAAAACAACTCAATGGCTCACAAGCTAGTGATACACGTGATACTTTTTTTTTTTTTTTTAAGACAGAGTCTCAATTTGTCACCCTGGGTAGAGTGCCATGGCATCATAGCTCACAGCAATCTCAAACTCTTGGGCTCAAGCGATTCTCTTGCCTCACCCTCCCGAGTAGCTGGGACTATAGGCATCCGCCACAATGCCCAGCTATTTTTAGAGACAGGGCCTCGCTCTGGCTCAGGCTAGTAGCAAACCTGTGAATTCAGGCAGTCCACCTGCCTCAGCCTCCCAAATGCTAGGATTACAGGCATGAGCCACCATGCTCTGTCCAGTGTGATACTTTTATTAACATGTAAATGGCCCTGTGAGCATGAAAACAACTGAGAGTTTATTTCATTTATTTTTATTTTATTTTATTATTTTTTTAAGACAAAGTCTCACTCTGTTGTCTAGGCTAGAGTGCGATAGCATCAGCCTAGCTTACAGCAACCTCAGACTCTTGAGCTCAAGCATTCCCCAACCTCAGCCTCCCAAGTAGCTAGGACGACAAGTGTGTGCCACCATACCCAGCTAAGTTTTCTCTTTTAGTGGAGACAGGGTCTTGCTTTGCTCAGGCTGGTCTCAAATTTCTGACCTCGAGTTCTTCCCCCACCTTCGCCTTCCAGAGTGCTACGACTACAGGCATAAGCCACCATATTGGTCAGTCCAGTTCATTTATTTTTTAAAAATGATTCACCTTACCAGGAATAGAAAGGAACTTCCTCAACTTGATAAATAATGTCTCCAAACCTCCTTCAGTTAACATTACACTTAATGGTAAAAAACTAGAAACTTTCACACTCAGATCAGGGATAAGGTAAGCCCACCCCTTTTCAACATCATAATGGGAGTTCTAGTAATGCAGTAAGACAAACAAAGGAAATAAAAGGTACACTGATTAGGAAGGAAAAAATAAAACTGTCTTATTTTCACAGATTGCCTGACTGTCTATGTAAAAAAATGCAAAAAAAAAAAAAAAAAGATAAAAAACTTCTGTTACTAACAAGCAGTTACAGCAGGACTGCAAGTTAGTATACACAGCAGAAATTTGGACACAGATGAACAGTTCAAGGTCAAGACAATTTGCTGTCTTCTAACCTTAAATTCTATATATTGGTAATGAACAAGAGGAATTTGAAATTGAAAACATAATACTAGTCTCATTAGCACACCCAAAAATGAAGTACTTAGGTATAAATGTACAAAATATGTACAAAATATATGAGAAAAATAACAAAACTCTGATAAAAGAAATAAAAAAAGAATAAATAAATGGAGAGATAGTCCACGTTCATGGATAAGAAGACTCAATATTATCAAGACATCAGTTCTTCCCAATTTGATCTATAGATACCATGTGATTCAAACCCAAACCCTCGTCAATTATTTTGTGGATATTGAAAAATGGATTCTAAAGTTTATATGGAGAAGCAAAAGACCTATGCAAAACAATATTGAAGAAAAAGAATAAAGTTGGAGGACTGACACCACTTGACTTCAACTCCTATTGTAAATCTACAATGATCAAAACAGTGTGGCATTGGCAAAAGCACATACAAATAGATCAATGGACTAGAACAGAGAGCCCAGAAATAGAGTCATATAAATATAGTCAACTAATCTTTGACAAAGGAGTAAAGGCAATATAATGGAGAATCTTTTCATGAAATGGGGCTGGAACAACTGGATTTCCATAGGCACACATACACACACAAAAATCTGGGCACAGACTTTATGTCCTTCATGAAACTTGACTCAAAATGGACACACCCCAAAATAAAATACAAAGCTCCCAGAAGGTAATGTAAGAGAAAAATCTAAATGACTTTGTATTTGGTGATAAATTTTATATACTATACCAAAGGCATAATTCATGAAAGAAATAATTGACAAGCCAAATTTCATTAGAAATAAAATTTTCTGCTTTGTGAAAGACACTAGTAAGAGAATGAAAAGATAAGCCACAGATTGGGAGAAAATATTTGCAAAAACTGTTATCCAAAATATGCAAAGAACTCTTACACTCAACAATAAGAAAACAAACTGCCCGATTAAAAATGGACCAAAAATGTTAACAGACACTGCAACAAAGAAGATATGCCTGTGTTAAGTAGACATATGAAAAGATGCTTCATGTCATATGTAATCAGGGAAATAAAATTAAAACAACAGTGAGCTACCACTACACACCTATTAGAATGGCCAAAATCCAGAACGTGGACAACACCAAATCCTGGAGGATGTAAAACAACAGGAACTCTCATTTGTTATGGTAATACAAAATGGTACAATCACTTTGGAAGACAGTTTTTTACAAAACAATAGTCTATTATACAATGTAGCCACTATACTCCTTGGTATTTACCCCAAATAGTTGAAAACATTATGTCCACACAAACACCTGCACATGGATATTTATGGCAGCTTTATTCATAATTGCCTGATTTTGGAAGAAATCAAGATGCCCTTCAATAGGTGAATGGATTAATAAACTGTGGTATATCCAGACAAAGGTATATGATTCAAGACTAAAGGGAAATGAGCTATCAAGACATGAAAAGAAATGGAAGAGACTTAAATGCGGGCTACTAACTGAAAGGAGCCAATCAGACAGGGCTACATACCGTATGATTCCAGCTATATGACATTCTGGAAAAGGCAAAACTATAGAGACATAAAAAGATCAGGGATCGCAGGGAGGGAGGGATGAACAGGCAGAGCATGGAGAATTTTTAGGGCAGTGGAACTATTATGTATGACACTATAATGGTGCATGCATGTCATTATGCCTTTGTCCAAGCCCATAGAAAGTACATCAAGAATGAGCCAGCCTGTGGCTCAGTGGGTAGGGCGCCAGCCCCATATACTGAGGATGGTGGGTTCAAATCTGGTCCTTGGCCAAACTGCAACCAAAAAATAGCCAGGTGTTGTGGCAGGTGCCTGTAGTCCCAGCTACTCGGGAAGCTGAGGCAAAAGAATCACCTAAGCCCAGGAGTTGGAGGTGGTTGTAAGCTGTGTGATGCCATGGCACTCTACCCAGGGTGATAAAGTGAGACTGTCTCTACACACACACACACACACACACACACACACACACACACACAAAAGTGAGCCCTACTGCAAACTATAGGCTTTGTGTGATAATGATGTGTCAGTGTAAATGCATCAGTTGTAACTCTGATGGGGAAGGTGATGATAAGGGAGGCTAGGCACATGGGGTAGAGGGGATATGGGAACTCTCTGTATTTTCTTCTCAATTTTGCTGTGAACCTAAAACTGCTCTAAAATAAATAAAGTCTTTTAAAAAAAGTATTCCATCTTTATTCCACAATTATGTTTCTCAAGCAGGGCTATATGTGGAAAATCTCCATGAGGGAAGCTGTAATCCTAATTCATTCATATCTAGCCACACTGCTGCCTGGATTGGTTTATTACATTAGCTCACAGTCATCTGGGAAAAGCAGAAAATATTTTAAACATAATGACTAACCTGGCTTCCTGCCCTAGATCCTTGGGTTTCAAACCAGAAGTTTTTAAGATTTTTTTTTTTTTTTTTTGACTATAAGACTAAGAAATATATTTTACATCACAACGCAAGACACAAGTACCAAAAACTGAAATCCTTACCATGTGCAATATGCTTTGTTATTTTCTTTTTTATTCTCTTCTAGTCTATATAAAGAGTGCTACTTATCAGTCACAAACGACTTCCAGGATTATTGGATGGGTCATGACCTGGAGTTTGAAAAAACAGTGACCATCAGCTTCAGGCTGAGCCCTAGTAAATCAGCAGACATTTGGACAGCTGAGTAGTTCAAGGTCAAGACAAACTTGTTGCTTGGCCTCCTCTCTCCTTGAGTAATCAGGCTCTTGCTTTGTTTCTTGTATGACATCTCCAATATTGAAGGGCGACTTGGGACCCCAGCACAATGCACTCTTTGGTGCTTTGTGCGTCCTACACTAAAGTTTTGCTTCATGTGGCTGTGCCCCCACTGCACGCTCTCAGACTTCTCCAGCTCTGGCTGCAATTGTTCAGCTTCTGCCACAGTACCCTGCACAGAGTAGGCCTTCAGTGACTGACAAATATTTGCATGTATGCAATAGCCTACTGCTTACCACTGAATCAGTGCAATCTTTTCTGCCCGAGAAGCCCATGACAGTCCTGTTGAGTCTCTCAGTTCCCTATGCAACCCATCTGGAGTTAAACTACCCCCAACTTTAGCATTGAAGAAGGGAGTTCAGATAGGTGTTGGGGACCCATCAGAATGGGGGCTGTAAAGTGAGAGACCATGAGCAACAGGATGGCAGGAGAGCACAGGGCATCTGAGATAGAAGTTGACTGGGGGAAGGGGGATAGAAAAGGAAGAGGCTGGTGCCATTCCTCCGTGGGAGGAATGGAAGCAGTGTAATGAGGCACACAGACCTGGCATTTAGCCCCAACTGTCACTTCATCCTGACTGTCACTTCTAGCTTTATACCTCACTTTATGCATCTGTAAATTTGGAATCTTATTAGCACTTAATACATGAGGATATTGTAGAGATAAAGTGAGATAATGTAGTTCATACAGCTAGCAATAAGTGGTTTGCAATTTTGCTTGCAGCTAATTTTGGTAACAATTTTAGTGCAGAGTTTTTAGACTGTGGCTATGGCCAGTGTTAAGCAGATTCCGGCGTCCTTCTGCTACTGCCCTAAAAAGGAATCTCCATTAGTTATTCTTGCTGTGGTAGTTGGTGATGACACCCTGGAGAGCTATATAGCCTCTGGATGTTGGCATTTAAAAGAAGATGACTACTAGAGGACTTAACAAAATAAATGGCTGAACTGCAGCCATCATAATGAGAGTGAAGGGTATTATTTTGTGTTAAGAGGATCTCAGTGATTGGTACTTTTCAAAACATTGTAATTGGAGTAGAATTTAGGTTAAGAAGTTGGCACCACGACTCAAGGCATCTATTTATATACTTGGCTTTGACTCTGGTGATATTAAAGCAGAAGTAAAAACTTCTTCAGCTTTGCTCAAAGATCAGATGTATCTATCTACAAAGTGTCTAGGACTTTTTCGTATTTTAGAGAAAACTAATAGCATCAATAGCTGCTCCACCATACAACACTAGTACACATTTTGTATTATTTCATTTAATTAATTCAAATTATTAATTCATCTACCTTCCAACAACTTCATTTCTCCCCTTCCAAACTAACTCATGCGGCACTTAGTTTTTTCAAGTAAATGCAGCACTATATGTGGGAAATCTGTGTAAAGAATGTGTAATTTTAAAATGGATTAAGTACTCTTATATCACACTCTTCTGTTTACACCTTTCTCAAGATGGTGTATATGTGTGTATTTGTGTGAGGTGTGTGTGTGTGTGTGTGTGTGTGCATGTGTATGTGTGTGTGTATTATATATATGAGATCTGGATATGTTTATAATATTGAGACATATGTTTATAAATATTCATAAGGCAATTCATACAGAAATGAATAATTTAACTTCCTTCACATTGCCCAATCTGTTTATAGAACTCCCTTTCTGTCCCAGTTGAGCATCACCTCACAAAGTTCTTCTCAAACACCTTCTCCCAGCTAGCACTCTGTTAAGTAGGTGAGTACACCCAATGGAACTGGTAAAGCTTATAGAACTGTACGTGTGTATTACCGTCCTAGGACCAAAACAATCTATATTATTACCTTACGATTCTGGAGGTCAGAAGTACTAAAATTCACATGAATTTTAGGATGTTTTCTCTGTTTCTTGTGAAAATGACATTGAAATTTTGATAGGGATTACAATGAATCTGTAGATCACTTTGGAATATGGACATTTAAACAATATCATGCATTGCTTAACAATGAGTATGTTCTGCAAAAGTCGTCCTTGTTAGGTGATTCCATCATGTGACTATCACAGACTGTGGCTATGGCCAGTGTTACACAAACCTAAATGGTACAGCCTACACACCTAGGCTATACGGTACGGGCGATTGCTCTTATGCTGCAAACCTGTACTGCATGTGACTAGACTGAATATTGTGGGCAATTGGGACACAATGGTAAATATCTGTGTATCTAAACATAGAAAAGGCACAGTCAAAAAATATAAAATAAAACATAAAAAATGATATACCTGTATAGGGCACTTACCAGGAGTGGAGGTAGTGAAGCATGCAAGCCTGGAAGTTGCTCTTGGTGAGTTAGCAAGTGAATGTGAAGGCCAGGACACTAATGTGCACTGCTGTAGACTTTATAAACACTGTACACTTAGCCTACACTCAATTTATAAAAAAGATTTTTTTCTTCAAAAATCAATTAACCTTAGCTTGCTATAACCTTTTTACTTTACAAATTTTTTTGTACTCTTTGGTAATAACTATTAGCTTAAAATGCAAATACATTGTGAAGCTGTTCAAAGTATTTTCTTTCTCTACATTCTTATTCTATAAGATTTTTTCTATTTCTTAAAATTTTGGTTCTTTTTGACTTTTCAACCTTTTTTTGTTAAAAACTAAGACACAAACACACATAGTAGCCTCAGACTACACAGGGTCAGGGTCATCAGTATCGTCTTCCACCTCCACCCCTTGCCTCATTGAAAGGTCTTCAGGATATAACACACATGGAGCTCTTCAGGGGAATCTGTTTCCTTGACTTTTCTCAGTTCTAGCAGCTGCCTGCATCTCATGACATCTTCTGCTGTCTTCTAAGCCACCACTGAAACATCCTCAAATCTCCCTGACTTTGTTTCCATCCTTATCTCTCCTTTTCTGACTCTGATCCTCCTTCCCCCCACTTATAAGAACCCATGGGTTACATTAAGTCTGTTGGAGAATCCAGGATAATATCCCCATTTTCTCTGTGAATAAGATTCTTAACTTCATCACATTTACAAAGTTCCTTCTGCCATATAAGGTAACATTCAGATTCTGAGGCTAGGGACATGAACATCTTCAGAAGGCCATAATTCACCCCATCACAAGTACAAAGGAAAATAGTGTAATATAATACTTTTCTGTATGTCTTGTATTTTTTGCAAATGGAAGGAATGGAGTTTGCTCATAATGACATATCTGCTTAGACTTTCTAGATGTCAGGTAATCAGTGACTTTATCATTTGTAACAAGTACATGTGGTATTCCAAATGATGAATACTGGAGTCCGTAAATAGGCCCCAAAGTTGGAAAGTCTTAGCAACAGAATAGAAAAGCCTAAAATCACTTAAAAATTACCAATAATTCAGTCCCTTTGCTTAATTTTTAAAAGTGTTAGGTCTCAGATGCTTAGCATGTAAAGGTGCCACTATCTTGACTGTCTCTCTATTTAAAGGAACTGCTAAAATGATTGTCATTAAAACACACATTCTTTATTAAATTATTGACTTACTCAACCAATGTTTACTGAGCACCTACAATGTATCAGGCACTGCATTGAGCACTGGATATAAGGTTGACCAAGATCTACATGGTTTTCATCCTCATAAGCCTATGGTCTAGCAGAAGGCAGGAAAATGCTATCACAATACCGTGTAAGAAGTGTGTGATAGAGATGGTTCTCAGTGTTCAGTTACACCCAAGTCTTAGTGCTGGGGACTGTCCCTTTCACACTCTCATCTCATCTCTGAGTATCACTCTCTGTTGGAGTATCCCATCCTCCTGGGATGCAGTGCTACCCACACATTTCAGATGGGAAAGCAACAAAGAGTTGAAGTGTTATAATGGCAGCTGTCAAGGACCAGATGAACAGCTAATGGGGCTTCCCTTTATGGTAGTGTGGGGTATGCCCTAGAATGGCAACAAATTGTGGGTATCGGTTAGGCTTCAACACAAATCTCCTGTGCTGTTCACCATGGTTAGCAATTCCGACGCAGACTCTGGTGCCCTGTATTTATCCTGCCAGGTCAGGCAGAGCCTCTCCTCCCTAGACCCCTCCTCTAAGCCATGCTCAGCCTTTACCCCATCAGGATCCTGCTCCTTGGCCCAGTGCCCTCCACTCGCATGCAGGATGGGAAGAGGATGCTCCACTTTTCTTTCATCCTCTTTGTAGTTCTATTTTTATGGTCTAAACACTCTTCTCTGATTCCCTCAGGATATTTCTTCAGATATTTGAAATCCTGATTAGAGAGGGTTTTTGTTGTTGTCGCACAATGAACATCGACTGTTTTCCTGCTTTTTAAATTCCTACTTTCACAATCCTCCTTTTCCTCCAGGCAAAGTAGATGCTTGTGACAAACGGACAGTCACGCAAGTGCTAGATGCTAGAGGAAAAGCACAAAGATGGATGTGTCAAGATACCATCAGGCACTTCGTGTGAGGACAGGGGGAGTTCAGGATGCTAAGGGGCCAGGTGCACGTCTGCTCAGATCCCACAGCACCCTGTAAGGAATGCCAAAGATAGTGCCCATCGGGAGAGCAGTGCAGAGCCACCGAATGGCCTTGAGCAATGGGGTTTCATGATATGATTTTAGTTCTACAATACCAATTTGGCTGCAGTGGGGAGAATAGACTGAGGGAGGAAAGACTGAGGATAAGGAGAACAGTTATTCAAAACTATTAAGAAATGAGTATAATTGTGATGGATGTGTTACTTAGTTCAATGTAAGCATTTTACATTGTATATCGAAGCAGTACCCTGAACCCCATAAATGCATCAATGTACAAAGTTATGATTTAATAAAAAATAATTTAAAAAATTATAATGCGGACATATGATCCGAGTGAGAAATAGTAGTGTCTTGTGGTAGGATAAGAGAGCGGGATTGGAAGGGATTGGATACTCTTTTTTTTTTTTTTTTTCCGGGGTTGGGTTTGAACTCACCACCTCCTGTATATGGAGCCAGAGCCCTACTCCTTTGAGCCACAGGCACCACCCAAGATTGAATACTCTTCTGGGATATCTAGGAGATCCAGTTGGTGAAATCTAGTGGCTGACTGGATTTGGAGGATGGAGGAAGAAGAGTCAGGATGATTCCCAAGGAATCTGATGTGAACAACTGAATGTCCCACGGATCTGAGACAAGGAACATGGAGTGACAGCAGATGGGAGGGATGTCGGGGGAGCCAATGGGATGAGTGCAGCTTGGAGCACGTTGATGTGGATGCTCAAGTAGAGAAGTGAAGTAAGTAGTTGGATGTACAATCGGGGGGTCAGCAATGAAGTTTCAGCTGCCAACAGAGATTTGAAATTCATCAAGGTAAATTTGATAATGAAAACTATGGGAAGAGTTGAGAGTATCTGAGGAACATGTTTTGAAAATGAAGGAACAAAAGGGGACCAAGTCAGGACCTTGAGGAATATTGACATTTCAAGGACAGAAAGAGAAACAAGAGTTTGCTAAGGAAGCTAAGACAGAGCTGTAGGGCAGGGAACCAGGAGAGTGGCACTTTGCAGCAGATCTTGAGGGAAAATGTTTCATTCTTTTATTATTTTTTTCTTTTTAATGAGTGTGGCAAACATCAACAAAAGCTGTGAAGAGGTCATTAAGTTAAGAAAGAATAGTATGTACTGGCTTTAATAGCAAGGTTATTGCACAGTTTTAAAAGCCAAACAGGGCAGAAATCAAATCCCAATGGTTTAAAAACTGAAAAGGAATTTAAGAAAATGGGGTCAGTGAGTGTAGGCAACTGTTTCCAGAAGTGTGGCTTGAGAACATGAGAAGAGAGTTGAGGGGTTGGAATGGGGAGCATGATTTAAAGTGAGAAAAAAACAAATATTTTATAATGCTAGTAGAATTTGAAAAAAAAAAATCAACAACAAACATTTCTAGGTTGAAAATTTTTAGATTATACTTTTTCTTATTAAATATGCAAAGTACATTCATGAATAAATTATGTGGATAAGTTAAATCAAAGCTCTCTTTTGCCTGAAATAGCCAGAAAATAAAACGAAGTTAATTATTATAGTTTTAAAAGTTGTTCTAATAATTTTTAATTTATTATAAGGTTTGAAAAACAAGATGATTATTTCAAAGAATTCTTTCTCTTAAGATGTAATATGATAAGATATAACAATTTTGATTTTGATTTTGCTTTCAAATTGCTTTCATTAATACATAATATTTGTACATATTTATGGGGGGTACATGTGATGTTTTGATACATGAATGCAATGTGTAATGATCAAATCATAATAATTAGGATGTCTATTGCTTCAAATATTTATTATTTCTTTGTGTTGGAAACATTTCAAATCTTCACTTCTAATTATTTTGAAATATACAATACATTATTGTGAACTATAGAGTATATCAAACACTAGAACTTATTCCTTCTACCTAACTGTACGTTTGTGCCCATTAATCAATTGCTCTTCATCCTCCTCACCCTTCCCAGGCTCTTGTCTCTACCATTCTACTCTCTATCTCTATGAGATCAACTTCTTTAGCTCCTGCATATGAGTGAGAACCTGTGATAGTTGTCTTTTTGTGCATGGTTTATTTCACTCAACACAATGAGCTCCATTTCTACCCATGTTGCTGCAAGTGACATGTTTCATTCTTTTTTAATGACTATTATTCTGTTATGCGTGTGTGTGTGTGTGTGTGTGTGTGTGTGTGACACTTTCTGTATCCATCCATCTGCTGATGAACACTTAGTGGACTCTATATCTTGGCTATTGTTAATAGTGCTTCAGTAAACATAGGGTATCCCTTTCATTTGGATAAATACCCAAAAGTAGGATTATTTGATAGTATAGTTTTTTGAGAAAATTCCATGCTGTTTTTCACAATGATTGTCATAATTTCCATTTCTATTAGCAGTGTATAAGAGTTTCCTTTTCTTGGCATCCTTGCCATAATTTATTATGTTTTGTTGTGATGGTATGTAGCTATTCTAACTGAGGTGAGATGATATCTTATTGTGGTTTTATTTTTATTTTATTTTTATTATATTTATTTATTTATTTTTTTATTTTTTTATTAAATCATAGCTGTGTACATTAATATGATCATGGGGCATCATACACTAGTTTCACAGACTGGTTGACACTGGTTAACATAGCTTTCCTGGCAATTTCCCAGTTATTGTGTTAAGACATTTACATTCCACATTTACTAAGTTTCACGTATACCCTTGTAAGATGCACCACAGGTGTAATCCCACCAATCACCCTCCCCCTTCCCCATATTCTTAGGTTATAATTGGGTTATAGCTTTCATTTCAAAGCCCGAAATTAGTTTCATAGTAGGGCTGAGTACATTGGATACTT